>JAVQJW010328608.1:0-15414 GCA_036025195.1 Hypseleotris klunzingeri
TACTGTAGGTTCTTACCATCAATTGTCGTTGTAGGCTGCTTACATCTTTCTGTCTATTAATTCTAATCCCAGCAAGATGTTGAGATCAGGTAAAAACTATAGGGGCAAAACTAGGTAAAAAGAAGTAAAGTTGAAGACACAATGGTCTATAAGATCATTTTGAAAGCACTATGACGTTGGTGTACTTTCCTAAAAAATATTGCACAGCACTGTAAATCCCAAATGAATAAATCTATTGTATATTTCTCTGGATATGAGGTTGGTTAGTATATACAGCAGCAGCACAAATGCACAGAGCAGGGCTGAATGTAAATTAGCTCTGTCCTTTAGCTGCCTGTCTTCGATCTCATGTATTGACAATTCCATCACCGCCGGCTCTCTGCTCTGAACCCAGCACATGAGGCTTTAGCACATGTTTGGAGACTACATCTGAACAAATTATTCTCATGGTAGAAGATAGAGTAAAGGGGGGTAAGTTTTCAGGTTTTACCAATTTTAAGGCTTCATGGGTACTTTTAGACATGAAATACTGACTATAGAATATTTTGGGTTTCTAATAACTGAAATTTAAAAGGATGCTTAAGAATGTTTGTTAGCTTTACCCCATATTTTCTAACATTATTTATGGATTTATTTAGTCAAATAGTTGTTTTGACTAAACAAAATTAAACTACACAAAATGAACCTATTGAAACATCTAACAATATTTAAGCCAACAAATCCCCAAACTAACAAAATGCTGTTTTTGAGCCATATGTTTCCATGTTGTCAGTTGGTGGCACAAATGAATCCATTTAGTAAGTATGGAAAGTAAAAATGTAAGACACAATGGATAAATCAAGCCAATGTTTTATTTTTAAATCTGTTTTGTAAAAACTGAAATCATGTATAAGGCATTCACATCAGTCAATTCCCTTTTGTTCGTTTACAATAAAGACCAAAACAGTGAAGGCACAGCACTGCTCCAGACATAGCAGAATAAAACAACACAAGAAAAAGACATTAACACATTTACAGTGAGTACATCTGTGCAAACCAGACAGCATCACATCTATTTAACATTAAAAATAGTCTACATTTTATTTAAACTAATTTCTTGAATGGCAAACAAACCAAATGTCAACAACAATGCCGTATGAAGTTGTGGAAAATTACTAAAGCCTTTTAAGGCACACTTCTCATAATTTTAACTTAAAAAAATAATATTTGTTTAAGTCCAAGAACATCCAGTAATAAATTAATCTTATATTTTTTTAAATAAATTAAAACAGCTGTGTTCGTACATGTGTTCTAACTAACTCTTAAATAGTACCAGGAATGCCTGGTCCTAACAGCGGCAGTGATAATACAAATGATAGGGTCATCTTAAATAAAGTATATGACCTGGTTTGGTTTTACCAGTGAGTATCTGTGTGTAATAAAATAAATGAAAAAAGACATCTGTAAAACGGGGAACATGATTAAAAGAATGAGTGCCACCCAGTAAATCTGTCACTGGGAGCTCCCTACAGTCAGACCGCATGTTTCACAAGAAACACAAATTGCTTTTTACAGGCTTTTACAGAATTGTAAGAAATTAAAAGATAGTGTTTTTGTGGTTGATTGAAGTATTTTTTGTGCTCTTTCTGTATATTTCATCTTCATTTGTCATCAACAGTTTGTCAGAATTAGATTCTCACTGGTTCTATGCAGAGGTGAATTTTTGGCACATGGATTCCCTATGAGCAGCTCAGGTAAAAGCCTTTACAAACAAAGGCAAACTTATCCAAGATTACATTAGTCACTGACTAAAGAGAAGAAATTACCGTTTTATAAATAAACACAGCATCTTACCCCTCACACAGAACATACAGTAAATCTAGAAAACACACATGAACACATCCGCATCACATCCTGCCCAGTAAAACAGAGACAAGGGAGCAGCAGGCAGGTATGTCTTATTTGAAGTTATTTCAAATTTAGCCTTTTTGTCATTTTGGACTAAAATAAGGCCATATATTAATTATCAGCCCAAAGGTCCTTACTATTATCTCTTATTAGTTTGCAGGGTTTTTTGTAGAATAACAACATTCTAAAATACTGCAACAAGTCTCAATGTTGTGCTTTATAAACATGGCACAGAAAATAGAATAGATTTATCAAACACATTTGGAGAGGCCTGTGTCTGTGCCTTGTGAGCTGATGGTAAGATGAGTTTCTTTGCTTTCATACGTCTACAATATGTTTTTTATTAAAGCCTAGACATAAACATGATCTCTAGACACAAGGCCACACCCACTTCACTCAGACATCCACTCACTCGAGGTATAACATACAAACTAATTACTCCCAAACATTTTAAATAAATAAATAGACACTTAAAGGATGTCTGGCCTTCCTTCATTTATGTCCATGGATTAATTATAAGATCTTTCTTGCTCCATCTACTGCCCAGCTGGTTAAAGCTTACTTTGATGCAACAATCTCAGATTTAGATGAAAAAATGTTCTGAATATGGCACTGCTCCTTTCTCTGTCACTACATAGCAGTAGACACTCACTAAATAGACTTCACTACAACTATAATCTATTTAGCGTCCTACTCCAATCCATCCGTGGTTTCAGTTCTTCTCTGTATGTGCTTTTCAGTGTAAAGTCTGGGTCCCAGATCTTCATCCATTGTTCCTTCGTCTTCCTCCTGGGCTGTTTGACTTGTTCCTTATTACTACTTGCTGTAGCTTAGTCATTTCCTGTTTGCCACTTCAGGAGCTCGGTCCATTTCCTGTCTGCTACCTGATCCGTCCGTTCTGTGAGGGCGGGGTTAGTTCAGATTTAGGGTCTGGGCTGACAGCGCTCCAGGAGGTCATGTGACATCGCTGCATGACGGGACAGGCGCTGGGCCCCAGGGAGCACACGTCTGCTGCCCCCCAGTGGCTCTGCAGCAAAGAGTCTATCCAGCGACGCAGCGGCGCCCCTGTCAGGCCGGAGTTGGCCTCTGCCTCCTCCACTGCCCCCAGGCTCACGGGCAAACGCAGCACAGGGTTTAGTCCGTGGAAACTCTGCTCCATGTAGGAGTTCCTCAGGGGTCCACCATGGAGCCGCTGTGCATCCTCTGGAGAGGGAAAGGAGAGTGTTATTTACTTCACTGTTTTGAAAGATCACTTATGTATATTATACAAAAGGTATTTTGGAAAAAATCTGTAAAACTGCATTTCTTTACCAGCGGATTACACTCATTCTGCAAAGTCTGAACTTTTATAATCTATTGCTAACGGTTACCTCTTGTCAGGGTCTAAGCCCCAAGAGTCCAGGTTCAAATATTAGAAGTAATGTAAATAGAACATTCTCCAACTTTCCTCTCTTTCTAAACAAGAGAGAGATATATTGATGAGAGTAGATTTTAGTGAAGCTAAAATGGAAAAATTAAATGATTCATATAAATACAGTGACATAAAACATTCAGAATGTGTCCAGTTTAGATTTGTGTGTGACAACGTAAATGACTGAGAACTTGCACAAATATGTCCATGTCTTGGTGTACAAGTGCAGCAAACTAAATTGGAGACGGCTTTAGACTCAAGCTACAATGGCAAAACGTTTTTCCTTTGCCCCTCAGAATATTAATGAAATTGTGTAGTAGAAAATAACACCAAAAGGTATTTCTTTATCCTATTGCATGTAATTTATCCTTTACTGATGTCATTTATAGTTTTACATCTCTGTTCGTGTAGGAACTCTTAACCCAGTCTTCCTTACTTGCACACATCATTTGGATCTAAAATGTCCGTCAAAGTCTTGACGGTTGCTGCACCTGTTGGTCTTTGTGTTTATGTGGGTTAGATCTGCTAACACTAGACTGAGGCCCGTGTCTCAGCTGTCAGCACAGATCTGTATTTATATCCACTGTCACTCACAGGGTCACCTCTGTCTGCTCAATGTACCACTCCTGTAGAGACCGGTCCAGCAACTATGGGCCTGAGGCAGGGTCCATACTTAACAGTTATGTTAGTTATCATAGCATGGGCTTTTTATAAAATGCTGCAGTAAATGTGGATTTGTTGTGCGTATGCATGGGACATCTCTGGGTTATTGAGCTGAACATAGACATGCGTGTGTGTCTAAGTAAAGCCTGCTGGCATGAACAGACAGTTAGGTTTTATAGGCTACTGTTATGAAGTGAGAAGTATCAGGTGTCTGTCACATCTAAGACATGAGCAGTATGTAAAACTAAAAACAAACGTATCTCTAATGACCTGTGGAAACATATGAATAACTAGTTATGACTACCTAAACTAAGCTTTGTGCATTCCATTTTTTATGGAACTAAGCAGTTGCTCCCAACATTTTTTTTTTTTAAATTTGGGATGTTCAGGTCAGAGTCAAACTATCATTGCAGGGCTACTGTGATTTACACTGACAATAGACACTGGCTCGTAATTTCCTTTTTCATTTAAAAGTTTGATATAAAATATTCTTCATATTTTTATTATACACACAATCTGCAACTTTATTAGGTAGACATAGACCCTGTACCTAAAAAGTGACACCTGGTGTGGTATTCTGCTGCTGTAGTTCACCTGCTTCATGTTTTATCATCTTGTGTGTTCAGAGATCTGCAGACCTAAACCTTAAGTGGATTTATCTGAGCTAATGTTTACTAATATGTATGACTAAATGAATTTGCTTAGTGCAAAGTGATTGATGGCTGATTACCAATTTGAGCCCACAAGCTGGTAAATAGATCTACCTAATAAAGTGGCCAGTGAGTGTACAGTATGCTCACCTCTCTGAATGGGCTGTTGCTTGTGAAACTCCCCCGGGGCGACGATGAACCGCGTCTGTCCCAGTGGGCTCCAGTGATGCAGGACCCTCAGTGTCCAAACTCCAGGCCTCAAGGGGGCAGTGAGGGGTGGCCTGTAGTGTGTGACCTCTGCCCCCGCGTCCACCAGGATGTCGTATGTAGCTGCGATAACGTTCGTGGGGTCGATCCAGACGACTGTGGCTGTAAGGTTGGACTGAGACCTGCTCCAGCGCTGCACGGCTACAGGCTCATCCTCAGGTCCAATCAGACCACCCCAGTTTCTGAAGAGACGCTCCTTAGGATCCCAGTCTGTCCCCACCTAAAGGAATATCAGCGTTTTAAACAAAATCTTTAAACAGAAGAAAATTCAGACTCACAGAGAGGGCTTTTTGCTGTGCTTAGTTTCTCTAATTAGTTTACTTTATTAACCTTTTGTAAAACATTTTCAAATATTTGAGGCCGCAGATTATCCACTAATCAAAAGTTTGGTGGTTTGGTCCCTGCTCTTACCCAGGTAATGACAATAGCTGTGGCTACAGATGTATCTTACCTTCTCGGGTGTGGAGTGAATAAGTAATGCACTCAAACTGAAAGTGCCTTGGGTGAGCTAGAAAAGTGCTAAAATCCAATATTTTTTAATTTATCATTACTTAGTCATAAGATTGGCAATAGACAATTTAACAGCCCCTCATATGACTGACCTGTACATGCTGCAGTCTGTTGATGGTCGGAGGAGGGTTGGGGACAGTGTAGTGGTCTTTCGAAGACACCCATGTCTCCAGAGTCTCCATCTGAGAGGAGGCCCGGTTCATGGCCTGGTGCTGGAGCAGATATCCCTGGAACTGGTCCGACAGGAAGTAAAGGTGCACTGACACGGGGTGGTTCATCGCTACATACCTGCCAACAAAAAACACATTGAGGCACAATTAGTATTTTACCTTCATAATTGTGTAAACAACTCTTAAAATGTCTATATAGTTCCTAAAATAAAAAACTCAAAATATTTTATTATATTATATTAATTAGTACCTCCACTGGGATCTGCAGCAACATAAAATTTCCGTTTGTGGGATACTACTTTACCAATAGTAGTCCAGTTTAACTTTAGTCCCTCCCCTTGCCTCTACAGACTAAAAACAACCTACATCATAGAATGGCACTGGGTCAGGTAGTCAATTTTAAGCATTTTGTATTTATTTTCAACTTAAGTTAAACTTGCAATTTCACCACAACTATAGAATGCATACAGAAGATAAGATAATAAAACATAGAAGACAACACTAGATGCAAGGTCAACCTAATAAAGTGGCCAATTAGCGCAGGCTCTGTTGCTAAGAGCTCTGACTCCTAGGTTAACATTTTTCCTTCATCACAGCAGAGACTAAATCTTGTGGGGGAAAAAAATCTTAACGTCCCTGGTGTGGCACGTCGCTGGTTGTTTTTAAAAGCCGCTGGTTTGGGGCAGACGTTGGGTATATTCACAGCACACACTACTTCTTTTAAACCTTACATTCACTCCCTTTCCATAAAGCAGCCCCCACCTTCAAGCCACCAGTCCTCTGCCCAAACTCCCAACAAGCACTTCCTTGTCCCGCGGCGTCCCCACCCCAATCCCAGCTGGAAAAACCCACTGCCTACACTGCTCTGAGCCCCGATTGTGCCCCAGGACAAGTCACCCTTATCTTCATATTTAATTTGGACAGAAAACTTCTACAAACAGTCCAAGGGGCATAGTTGGGTAATAAGCACATGTGCCTTAGTGTCCAGAGTGCCTGCTTATACATACAGTCGGGTTTATCTTGAGAAAAACAGTCCAATATGCTGAGCTAATGACTTCAGAACAGATTTATTATCCACACAGCCAGGTGAGTCTGGCAAAAATAAGCTGAACTGCCATAAAACCGCTGGTCTAAGGTTACAATATGGGCCTTAGTGCATGAAGTAAACTGCATTTTGTAGGTCTATAATGTTCTCTTATGCATTTGTCTGAGAAGTATTAGAAGACAATGTCTAGATAAAGTGTGTTTAAGAGGTACAAACTGGAACAATCTAAGATAATTTAGAAACATTGCAAAACTAGCAAAATAAAATTGTTAGTCAACATTTATTTATTTCCTTTGCTAGGGACAGTGCATATTAATGGAGATCTGCAAAATAGAGTTGTAAATATGTCAGATTATGGCACAACTTGCTAATATCTGCGGCTAATTGGTCACTTAAAAATCAGCTTCAGAAGTGGCTAGCTGCTTGCTCGGAGTCTATAACTATGTTGACCACTATACAAATTCAATTATATGGTAAAATGGATACAAATATTAACTAATCATTAACAGTAAATATATATATTTTTTAATGGAGTCAAAATGTTTGTCACTGCTGATGGTAGAGAACTGACGACAAACTAATGGCCATTTGATTTTGTTTCTTTCTTTTATACTGAATCATTTGTTTACTAAAACACTCCCTGGATAGGACCTAACCCTTTCTCAGGTAATTGGGACTTAAGGGACCAAATCTAAAGTTGCACACTGGCAGACAAAACACCACTCTTATTTAAACTGAGCAATTTTAAGACCGACATTTGCGGGAATATGGGAAGTGAATATAATGTCACATAGTATTAAAGGGACTGAAATTCATTGATTCATTGCTTCTTTATGACCATGGGACTGGAACCTCTTTGATCTGCTTAGGGCATATAACTGTTGTGGTAAACCCTGGATAATTGCCAGTTAATTGCAGGGCAAACACTGAGATGAGGGAAAAGGCAGTACCAAAATATATCTCTCTTTTGCTATGTCATGTGAATTATGGTGATAGTTAAAATTACTTTGTGATGGGCATTTAAGTTGAAGTACCTGATTTGTGAGGGAAAAAAAACAAGAAACTAAAAAAAGGTTTGAATGATGCGCTCTTCTGCTCCTTCCCAAACCCATCACGTTTTCACACAAATACAGAAGTATGACTATAATGAGCAGCAGTCTCAAGTTGGCTTTTATTTCTTTGAACTACAAAATAAAAATAGCTGTGATTTTTCAAATAAAACATTGACACCCTCAAATTAATCATGATAGATTCTAGTTCTTAATAAATAAACCAATCTGTATCAATCAGCGCTCTTAAGCTAAAACCTTTATAATACATCCCACAGAAAAAAGACTAAACTATTAACTGTTAAAATTCCACAAGAATCACATGCCTTTCAGAACATGTTTGTTGAGGTTAAACCTACAAGGGAATATTGCAGCCTTTAATAATTGTGACCATTAAAATGGCGATTTTGATTAAATTTCGATTCATCTTTCAGCCCTACTCTCTCCACTCTATCTTACCTGCAGCTGTAGTCATGCGGATGTCCTTGCAGAGAGTTGGCCGCGCGGGTCAGCCCCATCCGAGCAAAGGCGTGGTAGTGAGTGAGCACTGAGTTGGATATGCTGCTCACACCGTCCTCCTGTTCATAGATGTTCTCCCAGTACGACTGAAGGCCAGGCGTTCCCAGGGGATACGACCCAAACAGGTACGAGTCCAGCTGGTTTATGATGTCCTGACTCACGCTCGCCTCAAACTTACGGGCGAAAAACGCAGGACGTCCCGGCTGCTGAGGTGACTGTGGAGAAATCATATACAGTACAGGTCAAAAGTTTGGACACATTTCATCATTTGAATGGGAAAGCAAGTGGATAACTTACTGACTTATACCCTAATTTAATTGCATTTTCTGGGAGTCTTCTTTGAAACTAAATACCTTACAGAGTCACCAAAATGACTCAACTCAGATTTGTCAGTATCGTGTTCACCATAGATCTCGATTTTATACTTTTACTTTGAAATTAATTAAATAAGGCCAGTTTAGGTTAACATCATCCCTGTGCAACAGCTGACACTTTCTGTTATGCTAATATATTAAACTGTTCATAATTCAAAATGAGTCCAAACTTTTGACCTGTACTGTAGATATTAGCCTATAGGACTAAAAATGTTAAGAAACTGGGCTGCGATTTAGCTCATTGGTACAGTGTGCAACGCATATTAAGAGCTTATGTTTGCCCTGCCGTCGAGAGTTTCTGTTGCCATACTGTCATGTCAAATTAGCTGAAGTCCAAAAATGATATATAAATAAAAAATAAATGTTAAGAATTCAGGCTGAAGTCTAGACTTTTTGTTTCACCTTTAAAGTTAGTGGAATGCCAAAATAAAATTAAAGATTTTATTTTGGCATTCCACTAACTGCTGTGCTGTGTGTGTCCCGCCACCTATAAACAGTATAAAGCTAAAACAATCTTAAATTTCAAAATCTTTTCCGAAATGGAAAGTCCTGGTTGGATTAAAAATTACAATAGGCTATGAACTGCATGATGAAATATTTCCCTAAGAACTTGCCATGACGACGCAGAACGAACATATAAACATTCATTTTTTAATTTTTTTTACTTTTTTAACCCAAGACAGGAAGTTTATTCAAACCAAGTATCTATAGTTGTGGTTAAGACAAGCTCAGAATGAACTGAAATCAAACATTCTAATTTGAAAGTGCTTGCGTGGATGCTCTGTGTGTGACCTGCTGCAGGAAGAGGAGCACATACATTCAATCTTTTATATAACTTCCTTGTGATCATATGCGAGCCGTAAAACCCTGTAACTAGTGGTTTGGTTTGTGCCGTTGTCGTTGGCGGGCGCAGTTCGTCGAAGGTAACACGCCCAGATTAACCCCGCTTTGTCCCTCACAGGCACCATTAGTGTTTCCTGGAGACACGCCCCCTGGTGATGTCAGTGTGCACCAGTGTCTCCTAAAGGTCTGATATTGTGATGACTATTGTGAGTGCTGTGTATTGTAGTAATGAACTAATCAGGAATAACATTTTGAATAACACAGATTATCTCTTCATCATGTCACCTGTGTGTGTGGGATAGATACAGCAGTGAATTTGTTGTCTTTAAAGCTGTTGTTGAGCAAATTAGACAAGGGTAAGATGGCTAAAGAAGATCTATCTAGAGTTTTCCAACCCAGAAAGAAGTGATCAAGTGGAGTCTGGTCAAAAGGATGAGCTACTACTAAGTAGTTTAAGGTGTCAGAACATACAATGAATTGCAGTTTGTGGCGACACAGGCCTATTAAATGTTATGTCTGATTGGCGTAGCTAAAGATCTGAGCATCAGGAAGACACAAAGGGGAAAATTAGTGGGAGAAAAATAATTGCATGTTAGTTTTATTGCTGCTTGCTTAAATGTACAGTAACTGGATGTGGTGGATGTATACATTGTCATTGGCTCTACTGTAAATGCACCACATAAGTGTTTCTTTCAGGACTTTGAATCGTCTTCTATCTGCTGCCGTACCCCAACATTATGATAATGACAACCTAAGGCGGCTCGGCGGCAGCTCTCTACAAAGCTCTAAAAATACTGAGAGTCCAGCTGTTTCCAGGATTGGCTCCTTATAGAGACCACAGCCAGGGCTCGGGACTGACGGAGTCAAAGCACCACTGCTAATTTGTGAATACTGAGCTATTCCTGTGCACCACACCCCCACACTGACTGATAAACTATGATTACTGAAGGGCTCCACTCACTACTAACAATGTAGGATTTATATAAAGACTGCATTTACTATAAAAAGTCTTCGTCCACTTTTAGTGCCTTCACTTTCACTGTATTTTTGAAAAATACTGGCCAAAAAAGTTAACTTCAGGTCATGGTCAATTTAAATGTTGTTCTCAGACTGCCCCAGACTCCATAAGTTAGCGTACGCAATAGTTTGGAAGTTTGAAAGTTTTAAAAAGTGTTTATACTATGCTTGAATATGTTCACAAATTAAGTAATGTTTTTAAATAAATAATTTCTGTTTATGCAACTTGTTACCCTACAGTCAGACACTGCTTTCCTGATTAGCATACTACACTACATTACAGGTTACTTTAAGTTAATGAGCTGCAGCCGATACACATTTATATTGAAAGTCATATATGTAACTGTACTTATTCTGATATTTTTGTAGGGATTTCTCGTTTTTATTTTTATTATGTGTGGTTTTTTGCGTGTCCTCACCTGAAAGCGTGGCAGGTCAGGCGGTTTGAAGTCATTGGGGGAGCAGCCGCACCAGTCTACGATGTGCTTGTACTGACACTTACAGCCCAGCTTCCGGTTCCAGTTGGTCACTCTCAGGTTATTGTCCACCATGGTCTGACAGTGGGCGCTGTTCTCCAAAACCGTGTGGAAAAACGACTGAGGACATAAGGAGATAGTGTTACTTATGTTGTTTTCAATGGGTTAAAGGTGCAGTTTCCTAAAATAAGAAAAAGTAAAATAGTAATTAAAAAAATATAAAAATTTACTAACTGACCCTGTTGTGTGACAGAGGACAGGGGAGGGACTAAATTAAAACTCGACTACTATTGGTCAAAGTAGTATCCTACAAACTCCGATTTTAAAATTAATACTATATTTTTTTATTTGCGGAAACCTACTAACTACACCTTTAAAACTTTTCTATTTTAATTTTATCTAGCTATAAAAGAGATTACGTCAAGAAATACCAGAGGATAATTTAACAAAACAACTGGAGTCATGGAGCGCTGAACTGCATCATTAGCTGTTAACATTAACTAAGGCATGCTTCTTACAAATTAGTAGGTATTAGCAATGGAAGAGAATAGTAAAGCTTGTCTGAGAATTAGTTTTAAATGTTTGTATTGAAAGCAACGGCATCAGATCAGTGATGATTTTGATATTAGCAAGACAGTAAGCCTAGCCTATACTGAATAATTTATGTATTAATTGTCCTACACTTTGTCTTGGTAAGGATTTATTCAAGCCAATTCCAACTATATTTGACATTGGCCAGTTATTCACAGGGCTGACACACAGACATACACAGTTGACTATCATTCACTAAAGATTGTAAAATATGCCAAGGGAATATGCTTTACACTAGGGCTTAGTTGTATAATTGTATAGACCAACTTTACACTGCTGCAGTACTAGGCAAATGGTCTATTAGTTTGCAACACTAAGGCAACATAGTGGACTGTGTTAAATCACTGTTTAAATCAGGGGTGCCTAGATAATTAGAACCACATGAGATGAGGTGCAAACTCCAGTGATTGGCCCTCAGCCTCACCTCCGCGGGCAGCAGCGTGTAGGCGTAGAACCTCTTTGTGTTAGTGACCAGAGCGTCTCTGGAGTTCACCACATAATCCACAAAACGTCTGTTCAGCAGGAACCAATCAGAGCCGCCGTCCACCGCAATGCCTTCTGGGATTTTACGGTCGCCCAGTCGCCACATGTGAGTATCGCACTCGAAGAACAGACGGTCCAGCCCCTGTTTACGGATGAAACTGGAACAACAGGAAATAAATGTCACAAATATCTTCAGGTGCTTTTCTTAAATGACAAAACATGCCATTGTCGGGGATGTCTCATTGGTTCTACATTCCATAGAGTGCAACAATGCCCACCCATTCATTTTTGGCCTAGACTTTTAGAGAAATCCATGTTTTAGAAGTTTGAAAGATCAATAGAAATGAACAGAAATTTTACTTCCGGAACCAGAGGGGGGCAAGCACTGTTGCATTCTATTGGTCATATAGGTCCTTTCGAATACGGTTAAGATTGGTGCCATGTTCACGAAGATGTTTACAGCTAGGGCTGAGGTTAAAAATATGGTTAAGTTAGGACTATGGTTAGGATTATGGCTAAGATTATGAATAGAGGTTGAGTTAGTTTATTGATCATCAAATTTGACAGCTATAGTTGTAGGACCAATAAGAAGTAAGAACAACAAACCCTAACCCTATTGACTTACCGCGCGTTATCTCGGCCGTGAGACTTGATGAAGTTCATGTTTCGGTATTTGGACAGAAATCCCACCAGCTGCTCATTGGTCCTGCAGGGAGAAAAAACACAAGTCAGAGTTTTGATAAAGTAGATATTAAATTAGAGATATAGCAATACTCATACATTTTAATGATTCTTGAAGTAAAACACATAATTTAAATACAACTCTTTATAGCCCTTTGTAGCTGCCCAGTGGCAACCTACTATTAAAAACACCACATCACACACTAATATTCATATATTCAGGCAAGTGGATGAGGTGTCTTGCCCAAGGACACAACAATACATGGCAAAGAATTATAAATTGGGTTTCACCAAATGTTTTATTTGTGGACAACCTGCGTCTTCGGAGTCATGAAAATGGTGCCATAGAACAATTGTCAGGACTGAACAAGGCATCTAAAAGAGTACAGTTTGTTGAAAATGACCAAACATGAAGACTGATTGTCCACCTTGATTCTGATGTATGCACTGTATGTAATGACATGCAATTATTAACAAATAATGCAACTCATCTCAAACTACAAAGCAATCGGAAAACACAGACTTCCGCCAACACAGTTCATATACACTAATCACTCCCAAAATTTAATCAACAATCTTTGTGTAATTTCTGACCTTCTTTGACAATATTATTTAAATCCGTTTTGTATTTCTAACTATTAAAGACAAATAGACAAATGCTACCAAAAACATTAACATTCTTGTTGGAGGTAAATATTGTGCTGGTCTGATTAGTCACAGCTTGTTTACTAACCTAGTTTATATCCTGCTGTGTCATTAGTATCAAAACACAGCTGCTATTTACCTTCGAAACCACCAAAACTTCCTCACAACAGCCTTTAATGTTGTTATGTAAAATCTCGGCCACGACATGAGCTCTGCCACTTTACTGCTGATTGTGTCTTTAATGTTACGGGATGCAGTTAAGTGTGTTGTGTTTTGAACAATTGGAGGATTAGTTTGTGTGGGTCTAATAAGCAGACAGGAAGTGGAGGCAGACACTGATTACACCTGATTACAGCCGGGAACAACACCGCGGTGCATCAGCGCTGTTACTGAGAGCCAGGGAAGTGACACATTCCTGCATCGGGCACATAAAGTTGACTCATAATAACCACATTAATCTGCTCATGACTGGGCTAATATTGCACAGTAGCTTTGCAGGTCTACACCTAAAGTAGAACTATAATCTTAAAGCTGCAGTGCCTGATTTGCATTTGAGCAAAAATAATTTGTTAATAGTACAGCATACCGGAAGACATCAGACAAAAAAAATGAATAAGCTGTGGGACTAGAATATTGCTTAGTTTTCTGGAATTAGAAATATCAGGATTAATGTGAAGAAGTTTAACCCCAATGTGCTTATGCCTTTTTTCTTAGCTAAGGCAACACCACCATTGTTGTTTACAATGCTGTAAATGTTGTGTGTAGTTGTCATTAACATACTGCATCTTGTCGTGCGAAAATCCTTCTTACGTTGGAATGCCTCGCAGCTAAAATGCATGGCTCTGTGACGATGGTTGTGACGACACCAGTGAGTGTCAATGAGAAAGCTCATGCTGTTTAAGAGTGCATTATGGCTGTATTTAAGCTTTGACCTGCCATGGCTTAGTCTATTGCACGGTACAGACTGACATTGAGGGCCATTATATTTTATACTCATTTTTTTTTTTAAAAAGCGAATTGCTCACAATTACTAGTACAATACTCACTTTTCACACATTTCACCTGTCACAAATGATAGTGGTGGGCAATATGGTAAAAAATATATATAATTTCACGATTTTATTAAGATCAAGATCACAATTTCGATTTTATCACGATTTTAGTTACCTTTGTATTTTCTGTCTTAAAAAAGTACCCTTTATGAAAACATTTTAACTATGAATTCAATGTACATCCAATCCAATGTTCATCTTAATACTTAATACTATTTATTTTTAATTATTTTATTAATATAAATACTGGTATCATTACAGTAGTGGATCACAATTTAACAATCTTCCCAGATTAGCAGATTATCATAACTTCATATCACCCACAGCAGGTCACACAGTACAGTATATGAACATGGTAAACTTGTAGTAGTAGCACACCCTATATAAAATACGTCTATATAATATAATATATATAAGTTAAAAAAATTATAATACAGCCTTAATGCTCTCTTTGACTAAATGTGGTTTCACATTGACTCGCACTAGTATCGTCACAAACATCGACACAGTTATGGATTTTAGCTGTGAGGCATTTAGGTGTCCACTGACCCACGGACACTTCTGTTTCTGTAATAGGACACTATATTTCACATGATCTGATCTCTTATAAATCATGTGTTGTGAGAGTATCCCACAGATCAATGCTGCTCTTTTTAAAGCCCAGCGCAGCCCATTGGGAGCCATTACTGGGCCTGGTTTATAGTGATGGTCTGAGCTGTGAATGTGGGGCGCTCTGATCCATAAAGCCTTAAACAAACCAGCGCTGGGCTCAGGACATGACAGTGACCGCAGCACACAGAGATTTAACAGGTCGAACACTGGCACTAATGCATCAGAAATCAGGCACAGTGCAACAAAGGAAATATACTACTGGGCTGGCTATGGTATGGATAGTTTTCTTAAGTAAAATATACTGTATTTTGCCGTTTTGAGCATTTATAACTCCTACCGATATTTTCCAATAAGTTGTTTGTCTTGAGATGACCCTAATAATAAAATAGCTTGTACCAAGAACAAGACCTCAATATCGTATACGACCATGATCTGGAATTATGATAACTATATGCGGAAAATTTATGTT
>JAVQJW010328999.1:0-10471 GCA_036025195.1 Hypseleotris klunzingeri
TGCATATATAAACTGTGTGTACAATGGTCAGGGCAAGACTAAAAAAGTAGATGCCATAATACTTGCTTTACATCATAAAACAGGACCATGTATTTTGTTATACATAAATTCTAGACATACTGTACATAGAAAATCTAGGACAGTTCTTGTTTCATCTCATCTCCAGCTGGTTTCTCTTTATGTGGAGGAATGGTGGATCTACACAGAGCACCTCCCAACTGAGAGCTTCTTTTCCTATCGCTAAAAGCACAAGACCAGTGAGTAGCCATGGTCCAGTAAAGTGTCAGCATCAATCGCGCTTTCAATCCTTTCTTTTGGTATATGTGAACACCAAATTGCTTCAAATTTTCTGTTTTCTTGCTTCTTTGGACATGCTGTAGCCTATATAAAACCCAGTGTGTTCCTCTCAGTGTCCCACACTGCACAGGTATACGTTCTTCACCTCTCCTTCATAAAGTTGTTTGTGTGGAACTGGACAGGTCTCAGGGGAGGGATAGTCTTGATTACAGCGGCTCTTGGTGCTGTGACGGTGCAGTCTGCCTTAGGGCGTATCAAAGCTCAGGACACGCTGCCACCAAGGAGAGAAGAGGCAGAGGAGGCAGAGGTAAACAGAGCGACAAAGCATAAGGCCTATGTCCAATATAAACACACCCATTTAGAAGGGATTTTATCATAGACCCACTAAATCCGGTTTAATTGACTGCAAATCTGGGTTCAACACTTCTCAGCAGTACATGGCGATCAGTAAACTTAGGGAATCTCCAGCCATCACTTTTCTCTTTTGATCTGACTTTGACTACAGTATGTGTATTGATTATCACAGTCCAGAAGGTCTGTACTCTTCACACTGATTTTAGGTTTGGTAATTCTTTGACATGTCTGTAATATGCCAAGAAATGCATTTTAGTTTTGCATTTGGTTCTGGAGCCCCTGCTGGATTGTTTCAAAGGATTTGGTACGAGATGTATACATTTTTAGAGATAGCAAGTCAACTAGTCATTGAACTTAGCACAAATTTTAGTAAACGGAAAACAAAACAGAATAACTCCTTGGTCATTTTAGTATGCCTTATATGTTGATTTGTAAACAAGTCCAGATATAGTTTTTTGAGAATCATTAATATTCATTGAAAGACAAACACTTGATTCTGCCATCACAGGATAGTCTACCGTCAGTTTAGTGTGTTTGATAATCCCCCAATCCTTTGAGTTTGTCATTGTTCTCAGTCTTTAAAACATGTGGTATAGTTTTTCTTCTTCTTCTATTGCAATGTATAAACTACATATATTAGCCAAGTACAGTTCATTTGTTCCATTTGTTACCCAGTTGCCAAACCTGTTTCTGTTGCATAGCTTTTTCTCTATTTCAAAACATTTTTTCTTTTTATTACATTTAATATCAGTATTTTTTTTGCATTAGAAATTGTTGCTTTAATTGCTTGTAGGATTTTCCAGAAAGGAGTGAGTAATGAATCGAGGAAACTATCATTTTTAGGACTGTGTGGCTCAATGGGCACAGCATTTACTCCTGAACTAGAAACCTGGTCCAAGTTTAGGTTTGTATCAGGTCTACATCTGCAAAAATAGTCTTTACTGCCATTGTGGAGGTCTGTCCTTTCTGTGTGCGCTCCTTACTTCTAGAGTTCATTAGGCGATGCCAGTTACTACATTTACAGTATACAAGTGATATATCTCTTCAGTCTTTTATTCAGCGTACATGTACCTTCTCGTCTGTCACCTCTTCTTCATCTGCTGCGTCTCGGTGTGTGTAGGACATATAGAGGAGATGTGGAGCCCACCTGCAGAGTGAACTGACTACAGGGAGGAGCGGAAGAGACTCACTACACAGCTGTCCAATGCAGATGCTCCGGAAAGGACACAAGGTATAAGAAGTGTGATGCAATACTGTTGATTGTCAGATGATAAAGCAAAAATACACAGTGGAAATATTTTTGTACGAGTGTGTGTGTGTGTGTTAGTTAAGCATGCAGGCCGTGCGGGTCCGCTGTCAGTGACCCCTGACACAGCACTGTCAGTAGGCAGTGATGGACAGAGAGTTCACATCAGGTCAGATCAGAGGCTGGTGTCTATTACTCTGTGTATCAAATGAGAACTAGCAAACACATCACTGTTATAATTAATAAGGCCTTTTAAACACTGGTAACTGACAATATTGGTCCATATTATACACAAGTTTAAAGATATCAAATAATAATAATGGGGGGCAGAGTGTCGTCTTCAGATTGTGGATTTGGTCCTCGAGCTGGCAAACTGCAGTCTCTCTGAGTGGAGTCTGCATGTCCTCCCTGTGTTACCGTGGGTTCTCTTAGGGTACTCCGGCTTCCACACACTAAAGACATGCATATGATAGGAGATTGGCCATACTTTAGATTGGCTAACATCTCAAGTATCCTTTTGGTGAATGAATGTGAAAGTGAATAGTTGCCTGTGTATTTTTCAGTGTCAGCCCTGCGACTAATTGCCTATTTCCACAGTGTACCCCACCCAAGACCCATAGTTACTGGAATAGGCTTCAGTCACCCGCAAACAGGGAAACACAGCCTATCTTGCATGAAATATATAGTGTAGCAGCAGTTGTTTTATACAATAACATTGCACCACTTCTTCAAGACTAAATTTGTGCTAAAAGAATAACTGGTGTCACCATGGTCTCTTTAAGGTATTATGACCATAGGATTTCTGGGTGAAGTGTGCTTAAAATAATCAAACAAATATGCTTTCACAACCCATCTTTATTTGTGGGTGAGAAGTTGACAGAAAAGGTGTGTGTGGATGAGGACTGGCATGGCTGCATCCCACTGTGAACATGTTTCACTCCTCCTTCGTCCTCTGCATTTCAAGACATCTCTCCTTCTGTCTTTTATCTAATGTTGCTAACAAATTAAAGCGGCTTACTAGCTTACCTGTAGCTAACACAAATATTGTTAGCACTGTTGCATGTATGACCCTGTGGGTAATTAGCTCCGTGGCTGTGTCTTAGCCAGTGATTCTCTTGGGAAAAAAGCAACAGCAGCAAAAGCAATAATAATATATTACAGGCGAATGCCATCATTTTAATTGGTGAAACCTAAAGCATTCACCTTTAATTGAAAATGCTGAAACTGCAACAAAAATATGTTTATATATATTGAAATGAGCTTTGTATGACTGGGGAAAGTTTGTAGGGACCTGGAGTTTTCAAAAGTATGTGGCTAATTATATAGTTTCCTCATGTTTTAAGGTAAAACAAGAGTTAAGCAAAGTGCATTTTGCAAATCAGCATTTATTTCAAAAGAAAATGCCAGGGAGCTCCAGAAGATTCTGAACCATGTCAGAAGTGCCTTTTCCAGACCCCCATGATAATACCGATAGCTTGCATTGGGAATTGTTATTAGTTTTCTGCCTATTATGCAGAAAAAATATTACATTACTAACATGAAACAGTTATTAGTGCAGTACTTTGCTCTGCTCATGACTCATGGCGCATGTCTCTGTGACTGGGTGTGTGTTCCTCTGGCATCACTCATTCACTCCAAACATGCACAGTATACTTGGGATTGTGGTTTGTACAGTCTTAGCTGTCACTAACATTGTTGTATTGATCTAACATTTTATATTAGGCTATTCAAGCAAAACAAACACATTTTCCAGCTTTATTGATAGGACGGTAGACTGACAGGAAATCAGGGAGGAGTGGGAAAGGACATTCGGCAAACCGTTATGAGCCGAATTCGGCTCTGAATATGGGCCGCATGCTGTACTGACTGAGGTAAACCGGTCCTTCCCTCAAAACAACTTAACATTGTAGCTCCTCCAAAGGTGATAAAACATCTAGTGTAAGTATGGCTACAGTTCAAGATGAAAAGGTTGCATGGTGAATCTAATATCTGCCTATTATACACAGTCCACACCTATTACATATTTTAAACACACTGTCCATTCATACACATATCATAAGTCTATTAAACATGCTATAGACATAATAGGGCAAAGGCAAAACAAGGAGACGTCTCAGAGTTCACCCCAGCACTCCACGCCTCCTTGTCAAGTCAAGCTCGAATGATTGTGAGGAGCCAAAGTGCCAAATGGTGTGAAATGCTCCAAATGAAGTTGAGGTCATCCATTTTTAGACTTGAAGATGGAGGAATAGTGGGGAAAAAGGAAGGATTCATGTAAATTGTGAATGCAGCGTGTGTATAAAAAGATATATCTGCATAATTTGTGGCAGATGATTGGCAGCAGAGGGCGTGCAGGGAAAGGAGAACAGGGAGTGAGGTGCGGCGCAAATGAAAGAAGCGTTTTGTAAACACTTCAATTTTTCATTTCAAGGGGTAGTTTTTATAGGACACTTGAAATTCCTACTTCAAGATCAGACTTCTAGTGGGTGTCCTACTTAAAAAGAGTGACCCCTCTTTCATAAATATATCTTAGATCTTTCACATCAAGCTTCAGCAGTTTGAAAACTAACTAATTCCCAGCTATAGTTAGCATCTATTATGTTATCAAAAATACAGGTCAGAGTTCGGCACATTGTTCAGTTAGCAAATAGCAAGTTGTATTATCAGTGATACACAGTAACTAAACCCTGAAAATGAACACCCTTTAGGCTCAACTGTGACTACAGGAGTTTAGAATTTTGAATTGAGCTCTCCGAGTGCTTTCTTGTCCATGTTTTCGATATGTCATAGTAGATCTAATAACATATTGCAATATTAGTCTCAAACCTCATACAAAATGGCCCTCTTGTGTACAGATTGGTGATTAGACAGAAATTCAATGAAATGCCTTAAAACTCCATGCATAAGTGTAAAGATGACAAATGTTACATTATATTTCCTCTTTGAAAAAACCCACCACTTTCTCACCTTTTCTAACGTAATCTATTCAATATGCACTCTCCAGTTACCATGTGACAGCAAGATCTTCTCATTGCCCTGTGTCTTCTGAGTGGACAGTCCTATGATATGTGACACTTATAGCTCATTAAAAAGGCACTCAACAGTCAACACACACACACACATACACACACAATGCGCTGGCTAGATGTACATTTCCCATTTTCAACTCTCTTGGACTGAAGTCAGACATTGTAAAGTTGAAACGCTGGTCAGGTGGTCCACTAACCTTCTATATTTTCTTCGGGGCAGCTCACCTTGTCTGTACGACTGCTTTGACATTAGAAAAAGGGTAACGTCTGCCATCACTCCATTAGACTTCTCAATAGCTTCTCTGTTATGAGCTGACTCTTCACTGCGAACATAAGCACATGAAATCTTTTTTTTAAAGATATTTTTGGGCCTTTTTTGGCTTTATTAGATAGGACCATAGATTGACAGGAAGTCAGGAAGAAGAGTGGGGAATGACATCCGGTAAACTGCCATGAGCTGGATTCGAACCCATGACACCGGGGCAAGCACCGCTGGCCTTGCACGTGGGCCGCACGCTCCACTGACAGAGCTAAACCGGGGCCCAAGCACATGAAATCTGAACAATCTTCTATCCTGATGTATTATTGTTCATCTATTTAGGTTATTTCATCTGATGTTTTTACTATTAGACTAAAATATCAACAACAAACATAGCAGTTTCATCAAAGTATGATCATGCCATTAATTTTGTAAATGTCTTGGAACCTCCTTATTTTTCTGTGGGTTCTCTTCTGGCTTCCTTCCACCCTTAAAAAAGTAAGTGTGTAAACTGTGTTCTTGACACAATCTGCATATGTCTCTGTGTTAGCCCTGTGTATAACTGGACATTGTCCTGGGCGCTACCACAACCCCCCAAAAAAACAAACAAAAAAGAATGAGATTGTTAAAAAATGTGTCACGAAGTAAAGTAAGTGCAGGCAAAGTATTTGCTAAAACAATTGCTAATTTCATACTGCTTTGGAAGCTCTAAACAGAAAATGGTCCTTAATTCTAATCTGTATGGTCTGTGTGGGCTGACAGGTATTTGTTTGGAGAGAGATATGGCAACTACATTGTGTGTCCTCTCGCTCCAGGCAAGAAAACAAATGCGTCAATCGCACACTGACTGTTACAAACCCACACAACACACATATGCACCTGTGTTATTAGTGATACCACTGCTCCCTCATCTTCCCCTGTGTTTGAATACAGCTTTGTTAAGTGGGCACTAAGCAGGAGGCTATAAGATGTAGAGGCTTGAAAAAGTGGACCTCACTTTTATAATAATCATTATTAAGAACATAGATGAATTATGAGTGATGAGTTACATGCAGTGACAACTACGTAAATGGACATTCAGTATCAAAAAGGGAAGACACAAAACCAACCTGATATCTCATCATGATAACAATGTAGTCCATTTATGTATGTATTTTTTCAGGATATCAACCCGCAAACTGAAATCAGTGAAATATATCAGCTTTAAAATAGGACACAATTGGGGTGACCAATCTTCTAAATCATATTTTAACCCTAACAACAGACGACAAAAACAAAAAACACACACACAAAAAAAAACCTTTTGAACTCATTTTGAATTCATGAAGAACTGCACTACACACTGCCACGAGTTGGAAAAAAAGAATGTCATGTGTCGGCTATTGGACATATTATTCTGTATTAACGATTCATTAGTTAAATACTACCCACAAGGAGTTACCCAGTGCATTACTTTTTGCTGGACCCAAATCTAAAATAAAGTTTAAAGAATGTATGCCAAATGAATGGGTCACTCTGCACATTATGTGCTGTATTGGCCCCAAAAAAGGTGCAAACTAAAAGAAAAAAAGACTACTTTTGGTAAGATTATTTTGACTCTCCTGGGACATCATTTGTACATTTTTGTGACAAGGACTTAAGGATAAACTGACAAGTCATGGCAAGTAAGTATAAGAAAGATGAAAACCAGGTGATGGGTTTTAGAAAGATGATAACCAGGTATGCTGAAAATGATAAGGCATAATGGACAATAAAGAATATGTTGTAGGCAGAAGAGTGATGGGTATTGGAGAGGCAGTGTGGAGGTTGTGTGTTTGTGCTGTGTCCATGGCAGCGGTGGACACACACTGCGGTGGGAGATTGGAGCAGGACGGCCGAGAGCACACCCACTTCTGGAGCCAGGAGGGGGTCCTGTAGAAGAACGGCCCAGATGAGACGGGACGGAGACAGGTGTGTGTGTGTGCCGGGCGGCCATGTTTTCCCCTCACACAGCGATCAATTGCCACTTAGTGGAACACAACCCTCTGGCTGTGTTTTTGAAGTCTGATTACCAGCAGGGCAGGGAGATAAAACTGCTCTATTTATTCATCTATTTATCTATTTTCTGCTCCCTCACATGCACATGGGCTACAAGGAAGTACGGGAAGCAATATTGAGAAAACAGCATGAAGCCCACTGGAAATAAATGAATGGGCTTCTGAAGACTCCAGAAGACAATTTTAGCTCTTTCATATGCCATGCCCCTGCCTAATTATCTAAGTGGTGACACTACACTGGGATTAGGGCTTTTAACATGTTTCCTAATTGCTGAGTGATTTAGTGACTGTCCATAGACTGTCACTGTGTATACAGACAGACAGGTACAGACAGACGCACAGATTCTTCTGAATGACCTTCTCATCTATGCTGAATAAAATAAAAAATCTGGAGGTGGAGAAGGGGGGAGTTAGAAAAGCGAGGCGTAGGACGACTCGTACACTCGTCTGTGTCTCTGTGTGTTTTCTATTGAGTCCTGTTGGCCTTGTGCTTCTCTTCTGTTAGCTGAAGGTTGAGCCTTGGGCTGCAGTGAATAGAGCCCATCGGCAACACTGAGCAGCCTGTTCCTGAGTGGTGTGTGTACATACATACACACAAACACACTCACACTCATGTAGCTGTGGCAGCCTTGGGCTCCAAGAGCCACATACACTGAAGACTGAAGACTCTGCCTTTGTTCAAAACAGCTCTATAGAAAAAGTAATAAAAAGCGGAGTGCTCTGACAGCCAGTTTCTTCTGCTTATTTTATTTCCTCTGCCGTGTCTTCATCTCCTCTATCCTCGTCATCATTGCCTCCATCATCTGTCTCTGCTTCAAGTCTCTGTCTGCCATAAGAACTGTCCATATCTGTCAATGTGCTTATGGAGATCCCTGCACAACACACAATGGACGGGAGTCACCATGCAACACATGACAGGCCCAATGGGCATCCCAACAACAGTGGAACCTGTGGTGACCTTTTAAAAAAAGCACAATACACTGAAGGTTATGGACAAGAGGTATAGGATTTTATACACTGATGCTTTACAGTGTTATAAAATAGACTGGTGTCACAGAATTGGTCTAAAAGCACTCACCTTCCTTAAGTAGTGAGTTTATATTTGGGATCTCAGGGCTCTCCTAAAGGCTTGATTCAGCGTTGATTTCTTCTGTCTGTCACTGTCTCATCCGCGGCTCATGCTGAGTTTGCCTCGAGTCGTCCATGCCGCTTTCTCACTTACTGCCTGTTTCTGTCCTGGCTCTGCTTCGATCTGTTTATTATCTGCTTGTTTTTCTGGAGTCCACAGCTTTCTGTCTGTCCATCCTAAAATCAGAGGTCCCTTCTATTCCAGCCAGTCCATTTAAAGACCATCATTTGGCTATACATTCACCAAGTATAATGATTGGAGACACATGTCCATTGTGCTGGCTCATCAGTTTTAGACAGTGCAGGAGTGGGACAAGTATGTGCTGATGTAGGCAGCTGGTATCACAAAGGGTCGCACCTTAACCACAGGTCAACCAATGTTCAAGTGATGTAGGGCAGCTTCACATCCCACACAGAACCATACAGATAAAGGTAATTATAAGGGCTCGGTCAGTATAATTTCAATTATTTTTTGATTTTTGTTCTTTGGCGCTCTGGTCAGTGACTGGATGACACAAGAGAGCACCCATCCGTTTTATCATATCAGAATAAGCCAAAGAAAAAAGTGTAGTGATACTCATATTGAACTGTGTGATTTTTCTTTTTTGTATGTTTTTAAATGACCCTATATAAACCCATACTTGTAGGGGAAACAAACTCTGGTGTGAATGTGTTTTTAATTGGTAATGACTTTCTGTACTGTCTTCATGGTGTGCACTCATGTGGCCTAGAGGAAAACAGCAGCATATATTGATCTGCCCACAGCCTGATGAGAAATAAACATGTGGCATCAGCAGGTGTGGTCACTCCTTTGACATTGACTACACTTGAACAACGATCAGCGCTAGAGAATTCACTGAATGCTTTCTCTCTGCAGTAAAACCTGACAACTACTGTTTAACATCAGCTTCAACAACAACTTCAGAAATAAACATGCTGTAACAATGAAACAAGATTAGTTATTGTCTAAAAGTCTAAAATCATACCAGTACAGCCAAAAGTAAATAACAATTAATAATCAGTGTTATTTATAGTCTTGTATTGCACCTGTTTCCCCATCACCCTTTGCCTACTTGAATGCCAAGCGCATAATTCAGTTGACTTCCCCTGTCAGACATCCTATCTCTCAGGTATTGTTTTAACGGTGAAGCGTGTACATGCGAGGAGCACATCCAGGTGGTGTTCATTAATTACCGTGGAGAACTAAACATCTGTAGGTGTCACCCTCCCACACATACACCTCTACCCCACATCCTCCCCCATGTCCCAGCAGGCTGCAGTATTAATGATAGAATCAACTCTGGCCTCACAAATACATAGAAGCCTCGCCATAACCTGAGCTTCAGACTGGTGCACCTCGGCGACTGCTCCTTCACTCTGTCTCTGTCAGTGTTAAGTGCTCCCTGTGACCCCGGATAATGGTGTTCCAGCTCCGGTCATGTGTCCGCTGGGGAAACACACCTCCACACAACACTCCAACAACCTGCTAAACATTCTTACACAGTTGTCAGACAGGGACTGCTCACAGACCACGGGACTTGAGGATGAAAAGTGTTTTTCATTTAAAGTAATATTGATCAGCACTACTAATTATACACATTTGTAAAGCTTGAAGAGCTGCTTTTAGGGCTTTTACTCTGAGTGCAATTTGGACAGAGGTGTTCCAAAATGTTGTATATTGTTGAAGACACTGTAATGTCTGGGCAAAGAGTTTTAATATCTCTCTGAGGCAAGTTCAGGGGTTCAGTTCCTGTCATTCAAAGACCGAAGTGTCAATATACCTGGGCAGTACAGCAGTACCTTCTAGAAGTACCATCTAAACATGTGCGCTCTATCCTCAAAACTTAGTCTGCAAACACATATCTCATTTTGTTTAATTGAAGGTAACACTGATACTTTGCCATGGTTTTTGCAGGAAACTCAATCAACCGTTATCACAGCACAGTGTCCTCTTCTCCTTTCACTGACAGAAACCCAAGGACTGTGAAACAGTGTTCGCAGAACAGAATAAACTAGACGCAGGCTGTCGTAAACGACAGCAAATGTATATCGGCGGAACGCCCCATGCGTCTGCGTCAACTGCTATAACACCGACTGCCTTATGGCGGAGGAGGTGGTGGAA
>JAVQJW010329695.1:0-10267 GCA_036025195.1 Hypseleotris klunzingeri
AATAAAAACTATGTAGTCTATTCCAATTTCTGTAGTATGCATTTTAGTTTGTATGGTCTTCTCTATAAAAGGAATGGAAACTTGTTTGAATGAAAGGAAATGAACATTAGATACTACACTGAATGAATTTAACCCAGAAGAGCAGGTACTACAGAATATGCAAATGTAAGATGCAGGATTTTATTACCATAGCACAGTCCGCATTTACATTTAGCTTTGATTTTGTACTGCTCTTTATCTTACACTACTGCTGTTTGCTGACACAGTACATTTTCCCACAGTCGAACTAATAAAGGATTATCTAACAATATCATATCAGAAAGAGATTGGTAGTTCTGTTTTGTGCACCTAACAGGGAAAAGCACAAACATGAATTTAGTGTCTACTTACCATTAAATGTTAGTAGATAAGTGTTTTTAGCATAACATTGAGCAATCTGGATAATTCACTTAATTTTTTTTTTAATTTATAAAGCACTAAAATACATGTGAACAATTATTAAAGGTGAGTGTAGTTTCTGGCCCACTAGTGGAGCAGAAGGGCTTATGCACTTCGCACAGAAAATCTGGGTTTCCAATCCTACCTCCTACCATCAGCAGTCACAAGAGACAAATGAATGCGTAATTAGTTTGATGCATGGTTGAGGTCTGCTCTCTGTGTGTTTCTAGTCGAGATAGGATTATGGAGTAATGAAGAAAAACATATTCACCAATGAGTAACATTTTAAAATATGTGCAGAATTGCTTTGTTAAAAATGAATATATTTGACAAGGTAAATTTTAACCTTAGCGGAAAAAAGTAAGAAATCCCTGCTGAGACACACATACTTCCAAATCAAGCTTCATTGCAAAAACATGCCGTCCCACACAAAATATATATTCTTTCAAACTGCAGGCCTTCCACCCCCGGAAATATTTGTTTAATCAAATACGCTCCGAGGATATGAAGTAATTCTGATTAATGTTGGTAAATCTAAGCACGTATCGCTTCCACCACCTGAATATGCAAGCTGCGAATGTTAGGGGGGAAAAAAAAGATTTCAGCATGCAAAACGTGGTTGCATTTGCATACATTTTTTATTTTGGATTTAAATATGCAGTTAGAAATAGTCGGGCAGTGCCTCTTGCGCTGTCACGCCGCACGCTCAACGCTGTCATTGGTCCTGATAGAACTCTTCCTCTTCAAAGGGGAGGCTGCGCAATGGGGGAAAGAGAACGAGCAAATATTTGAATTGCAAAAACACATCATCTTGCTCGCCGAGGAAATTTCGAGACAACTTTTTAGGAGTTAAAGACACTCCCAGCCCCCCTCAGCCTCCTGCGTCGAGCACATAAAAGTCAACATATTCACCAGCGTAAGCACACTCTCCCACTCTAATTTACCATATCCAAATTTGTGTAATGGGATATGACACGTTTTAGAAGGGATTGTGGGGAGAAACTTTAATTTGAAGAGAGAAGCGTAAAATGTTTTAAGCTAGCCTTGTATTTGGAAAGAAATCCGACCACAAATCCAGGTCCTCAGACAAGCTGACATGGATTTGATTAGAGACTGAAGCGTAATTAGCGACTTAAGCTATCCACCGAGAAGCTGCAGCGGTGCTAGCATGGCTTTAGTTTAGCATATGTTTAGAGATGTGGGCTTTACAGATAGACTTTAGCCTCAAGCCTATGCACAGCCATTCACTAAAGTTGTGTTTCCCTCTCAAGCTAAACATTGGCTAAATTTTGCATGTTATTTCTAGAGAGCTTGTGTTGCCTTTTTGCAAATGCAGATAGAAGATAATCATTTTGGTCCAGACGGTAAGAGTCATACTGCCGTCCAAAGCCAAAATGCAATAATTACACACAACAAGTAAACATGCTTGCCAGACATTAAATACATTGTGCTTAAATGACTCAAAACTCAGTTTAAAGGGTGCTATATTTGATTATACACTGAGTAGGTTAAAAAATAAACAATTAAAAAATGTTGGTAGCAATATTATTAGAAGTAGAACCGTAAAAGCACTCCAAACTAGTCTCATGCAAAACAACACATTATGATACAGCCTACAGTCTCAAAGCTTCATTTTTTTTCTCAGGTGGCCTCTGTTATTCTGTACTGTTGACTAAGTAAGGTAATTATTGTAGGTAGGGTAAGTAAAAAAAAAACTCAGGTAGTACAGCTTCAAGCTTTGGTTATGTATATTATTGAAATCTAAAGTTTTCCTTTTTCTACTTTTAGAGACATCTTGCAGACAGACTAAAATTCTTCTAACACCAGTTTATGGAAACACCACTTCTGTCACTCCAGGAGATTCTCCGACACTTAAGTCCCTCTGCAAACGTCTAAGAGAAGTGCAATAAAATATCTTCACGACAAATCCATATATGACTCACTGCATATTTGAAGGTATGAGCTGCTCCGTTGGATGCCAGGATAAACATAAAACCTGGGCCAACAGTTACAAAAGTCTAGCCACAAAGCTCATGGACAACATTAACAGTCGTAAATATTTCTCTATAGACACGAAAAAATGTCCCTGCGAAGAGGAAGGCACTCATCTGCTGTGGTTATGATCGCTAATTTATTTACCTCCGTCTCACCGCCACCTTGAATTTTAAATCAGGGAAAATGTGAGCATCTCAAAAGGCGTGCACAGAAGATCTCAGAGATGCAGGGAGGAAAAAAAAAAACAGCGGAAAGAGAAGTGGATCCAGAGCTGGTGGAAAGATACAAATGGCAATATTTTAGCTTGACATAGAGGCTTGGTTATGATACACTACAAGGAGGCTTGAGATGATGTATAAATAACAAAATCTTAATGTGTCCTTTTTAGAAAACACCCTCCAAAAAAGAAAATCCACCATCATCCCACCGCCGTATTTTACATAAACTGCCTGTGACATGGCCCAAAAAAATTTAAGAAAACCAAAAGCAGTAATATGAAAAAAGGGTTGATTCAGTGACAATCCATTCTGCTTTTGTTCCATTTCAAACAAAGGCCATTGTTCTTGGTACTTTTATTTTGTCTTTATTTAAGCTCGAAGTCCTATTGAGATACAAAAGCTCTTTTCCAACAGAGTAAATGCATACCTACCAATTTGCAAAAGCACAATAAAACAATGTTCAATATGTTAAATTCAGAGTTATCCAATACACCTTAATCACGTTCCTTCCTTACTCCAGCCCTTCGCCATATAAGCACAGACCTATATGTTTCTGTAGACGACTTGGAGACAGCTCGGAGCAGAAATCAGAGCTGAATGATGGATGGTTTTACTGCACAATGACCTCTGTCGCTGAGTTGTGGCCCTAAATCATTGCTGGAGATAAAGGCCCCTACGCCGGAGCTCACCTTGGTATGTTCCACCAGGCCCGGCTTATCTACGGCACGAGGAAGTCCGAGGAATAACTAAAGACAAGCCGCGACAAAACCACAAACCTCACTCTGTCAAACACAATTTACTATGTATACTCTTAACCCCCTCCTTTACCCCCTCACCGCTCTGCCAAGGCTGTTATTATGGGAGGCGCGGAGAATTGGAACTTCTGTTTGCAAGATTAATCTGTAATATGGATAGTGTATTTTGCACCAAAAGGAAATCATAGAATTTATGTTGGTAAGACGTGCTTGGAGTTGGAAATAATGTTTTGCTTCATCAATTCTGAAAAGTTGTGCCATTTATACCACAAAGAATGAAATAAATAATAATACTAGATGGTGTAATTTCGATAAGGAAAATCACAAAGACATTGTCCATGCTTATGCCAACTTCATTCATCTTCTACAGTTTCTTCCTATTGTGACTTGCTAGAGAGCCTATACCATACACTGTGAGTCAACTTCACACAATTTGGATATTCCCAGGGATTTTATAAGTATAATTTCAAATTAGTGGTAGTTCTGTGGGTGAAAATTTGCAGAGAGCTTTCATGGTACAAGGTCTACCTCAATGTTTCTCAAACCTTTTCAAATCCAGGACCACTTTGGCAAAAAAGATTTGTGGACCACGTTGCATCAAAAGTAAATTGTATATGTTTGTTGTATTGAACACATTGGACTAGTTCTTTACAAAGTCCACTTTATTGTACCCACTGTCTACTTGAGTGTCTACTTAATAACAATACACTGACCAAAACTTGCATATCTTTGAATGGTGGGCAGAAGCAATAGAGATCCCAAGACAACAAGGTGGCTTATACAGTATTTATTCAACGTAATGGTTATGGGTCGGGTGTATAAGACTCAGAGACAAGAGGTGAAAAAAGGCAAGTCCCATAAAGTCGTATTTAACGATTAAGTCCTTTGTTCTTCTACATTTTTCAGCATCGTTTTCCATACATCTTTCTCCATCTGACGTCATAACTTTCTTTCTAGCCACATATGGATTAAAAATAGTAGATTCCAGCAAATGTCACGGGGTGATGCATATTCAGTGGGGTGGAGGTTGAAGTTGAGAGAGCGGCCGACAGGAAATAGGGAGCTGGAGACTTTATGAAGATTACAGCATTGAAGACTCTAAGACCTTCCAGCAGTTTTTCACTTAGCCATTTGTGATAAAGTGCGTCTAGGGGGACTAAAGAGGGGGGAAAGCTTCCAGGCAGTCCCATCAAAACCCAGGCAAGAACCAAACATGACATCAAACGCCGCAATTAGCTGACCCCTTTCCTCCGCCAGTCAACGTTTTAAAAGCCCCTTCTATACAAAAAAAAAGCCTTGATTAAAATATGTTTGCTTTCTCGTTCCAAATGACGTTTGACAAGGTTAGCGATATTTCAACTAACTGCAAAAACATTCTTGCCGCCATAATGCTTTTTTCCATTACTTGAGATACTGTGGGGGGGGGGGTGCAGGTAACCTCGGAGTGGAGTTCCCATGAACCCCTAACTGCAATTTGAAAACAAAACATTACAGAGAGGGAAGAAAGTAAAGGCGAGTTCAAAGTTCTACTCAAGAGTGTTTCGTTTCAGCGAGGCAGTTTGGAGCTAAATGGTTTGTCATTATGATACAGATAATTTATAGTCCTTCTAATGCAAACCACAAGTCGTATTCAGAGCGAGGGGAGGTGGGAGATGGTCCGCTGTGCGAAAAGTGGATTCGTAGAAACTGTCAGCAGCTGGACAAACATGATCCTGTTGAAACCTATCAGCACCAAATTAAGAAACAGAGTGAGAAATGTAATAGAATCCTTGATGGAAAAAGATGGTTGACTAAAAATCATATCTCGGTCCATTTCAGATTCTGAGGAAGTCTGACATTCTGATACACAAAGTTGCCGATTCCAATTTTATTTAATGCTGAAATTTTGACAGCAATTGACTTTATGTCAAAATCTGTTAGAAGTTATAGCTCCGCCAATGGCTTCCGTCCTATTAGTCAGTTCAGATAAGTTTTAATACATCTCAAACTAACAGCAGTGTTTCAATAATATCAGACAGGTACTTTGCACAGGTATTTGTCCATATAAGAAGAAATTGCAATAACAATACTGTATTGGCTTTGCATTTAATCAAAGTGGACCCATGGCTCATAAAGCAGAGGGATACTTTAGTAAAACATTGTGTATGCTCTAGTATGTGGTGTATGCTCCATTAAGTAGCACCTTCAATCAAAATGCAGCCTTGTTTGACCAAATATAGTCCTTTAAATCTATGGTGATAGCAATTTTCTACATCCAAAATTCCATTCCAAAATATGTAAAAATTATGGAATGACATGTGAAATATAAAAATTTGATTTGACTCTTAAAATCCACAATGCACACTACAATAAGAAAACTGAAACAGCAAACAAGAATAACACTATGCAGAACAAATAAAAAGTTAGTTGGGCATGGAAGGTCCATTTGCTAGAAGTTTTTGGTTCAAATTGTTTTTAATGTCCATCTTATGACAAATGCATCAATCTATTGCACTGAGCTCTGCATGAAACTACTAATCCCACTTAGAGTTGGAAATTCAACTTAAGCTGTCAAAAGAAACACACTCCAAACTTTGAAATGAATCTTGAGTCTAACCTTGACCTCGACAAAAGAAATCGCAAATGAAAATAAACCGAATGTGTCCGATACGCTCTTTGTCACCGAGAAGTCCTGAGAAAACAAGACCAAGATAAGGGTAGAAAGAGGGGAAGGAATTGGGAACGGCCAGGCCAAGGCTCCACTAAACTTAATGCTTTTCACTTCCATTACAGTCTGGGGAGAAGAGAATGTGAAGTGTCGGCCCAAACTCAACTCCAGCTGCGGTCCAATGGAAGTGGCACTTTGTATCAGAGGGCCTTCTGCAGACAGCTCTATCCTGCCTTCTCACGCCCACAATATGAGAGCGGTCATTTGAAAAGCACTAGCATCATTGGAGAGACAAAGCCGTGGTGGAAGATGGGAAAGATTGGTGGAACGTCTGGGTCAAATGTGGCAGGATCATGATCTTGAGTCGCTAAGTTTGCAATAAAATGTCAAATATACTTTAAAAAATGTTTAAAGTTCTTTTTATTTCAAAATAATGTGAATGCCAAAGTTTCAAAACTCAAGAATGGGTCTCAAAGCCATCTAAATAAGTGTCACATTTTTGTTAATTGGGTCTGTAAATCATCAATGTGCAATAATAATGGGAACACTGCACTTTTATTTAAAATTGTTTTGTTATAATATTATCCAATCCTATGATATTATATTATCATAGGATTGCATTATGCGGTGGAGTCATTGTGTAAATTGATTTCTATATTTTCTATGTTAGTTAATGGAATACATCTATGCACTTTTAAAATTCCCCCTGTTCCCAAAAGTAGGTTATCTCAAATCAGTTTTCAGGAAAGGATTGAGTACCAGTGTTTCCCGCTTGAGATGAAACATTATGTCGGCAAAAGACTAAAGTAGAATTAGTCTGTTAAGCCTTTTTACAATAGCTTGCCTTTAAAATACATCATAGAGGAATTCTAGATAAAAGGAAAATATATTACACCACCATACTGAACACATTTTTGAGAGAATAAGTGTAATTTTCATATCCTGCAAAAACGTGTTGACTTAATAGAAATTTTACACTGACTGGCACAACTGATGAGCAAATTCAAGGAGGTCAGATTTTGGACACTAGTTCGCTCATGTGTCTTCTATTACATACGAGCCGTAGACGGGCCGAGATGTTTAAGCTATCAGGCAATCAGACCGCAAGAAACTCAAACCAGAAACTAGGAACAAAGATTCGAAGAGGGGTGGGGGGGGCGAAGAGTGTCCCAACAATGTTTTTTAACCAATGCCAGGCCAGTGGGAGGAAACTTGTATCTCTTTCAACATTTCTGGCGACAACCCATCCGAGAGAATTAATAGTGAAATTTGAAGCAAAGTTCAGTAAAACAAATGGCCGCGCATGTGGGAGTCACTTACAGCTGCATCAATCAGTGTGACTGCCATCAGGAACAATGAGACATACTGTGGAGCTTAGCATTACAAACTATCCAAAATATCCATCTAACTATCTATAACTATAACTAAGTAGATCCATCGTTATTTTTTAAAAGTTTGATTTTTGATTATAATTTTAAGAAAATAGGTTGATTTGAAATGCCTTAGTATGCATATAAATGTGTTATCTTGGATTTCAAGACTTAAATAAACTTATGTCGGGGAAGTCTGGAGCAAGGTGATGTCGGGGAGGACTAGAAAAATGGGCATGGGTGCTAAAAACACCACAAGGTTATGTGAGGGACAGCAGGCCTATAAAAAGAAGCCAGTGTCTGGGTTATCTATAAGGAAGCACTTATCACCAGCCAGCAGCCCCACACGGTGACTGATGGGCCTCTGTAGACCAGCACCACCGGCACATTATCAGGTACACGCAGCTCCTCTCTCTAAATACAAAGGCACAAATATGAAGCATTGTTTCCTTGCCTGTCACCGAGTATAAATATTCCATTGGCTTTGAGGTTGTAAAGGCGTGTATGGATAACAGAGTGAAATCCGTAACTGTAGAGGTCATGAAAAACTATGACGGAAAATTTGGATTCTATAATAAGTATTCCGTCTGTATTTTTAGAGAACATTACCATGGATGGATGATACTCTACCACTACAAATGACAATAAAGGATGAAAAAAGAAACTATGCTGCTATGCAAATTTAGTTTTTTTATTGTAATTTGTGGATCGTTTATCGGGAAGAGCTGGATAAGGTGTCTGGGGAGGGGGAAGTCTGGGCTTCTCTACTTAAACTGCTCCACCTGCGATGAATATTGCAATGTACACCAGCCACAAAGAGATTCCCTGATTGAAAGGGAGCAGGCCTACTTGTATGGCAAAGATTAGCCTAAATGGTCAACCCTCAACAAAGAATATGTAATGTAAGAAAATCCATATAAGTTGAGTATATTGTATTGAAACTCTGTAATTTTAATCACTTTTGTATGTTACCCATTCCAACAAAAAAGCCATACAACCCAATGAATCAAAGACCGACCAGACAAAATCAATAAATTGAAGAAAAAATCCTTCCATTCACTGAAAAAGCTCTTAAACACTTGCCATGTCATGAAGTCGCACATCCACCAGAATCCCTAATATTCATCAAGTATGCAAAGTCCATGTACTGTATGTCTCTGTAATTATGAAAGAATTTAAACTCATAGCAATGGAAAACAAACAATGTAAAATACAGTAATTTTTTTTAACATTACAGCACTACAATGACTTGCATATAGCATCAGCCAAAAACAGTCTTCCAAATCTATCTTTTCCAAACATTGCAGCCACTCTGACAAATGCAGCTTTGTGGACACCCAGTAGGTCAATATCCAGCAAAAAACTGAGGGGGGGGGGGAGCCGCACTTCTGATGACATACAGGGTGATAGCTGACAAAAAAATGTCCGCCCGTTTTTTAAAGGAAGTTCCATGGCAAAACAGGAATTCCTCAAGTCGACATGCTCGCACCTCATTTGACTTCAGGCTCTCTTTTCCATCTCACGGTGTCAGCGGCGGGCACAGATACTGGGGGTGTACAGGGGGCTGATGGTGGTGGTGGTGGTGGAGGGAAGGGGGTGTAGCTTCCGTCCCGCACTTCATGTAAGCATACAGCGGCTAAATGCTAAAAGACATATCCGGATAATGCGCGAGTAGGGGCCGTCGAGAATAAATGGGAGACATGGAGGCTTAGGCAGAGGTAAAACTAAGGGCTGCTGAACTGTAAAAGCATTGAGATGTGCATACAAGAGAATATATTTTGTCAATGATTTGCCAATACTCACCTGGCATTAACATTATTTTTAGAGATGCCAATCCACCGATCCAGACCCAAAAGCTGGATTACACTTGATTGTGGCAAATTACAGTATATTACATTTTCACTCTAAAAATACAAAAGTAGGACATTGTGAGGGTCATCTGGTCTTATATCTGTTTTTTACTAATGTTTAGGTTGATTATTTTGGACCATACAAAGTTAGCATTAGTATCGGTTAATATCGGGTATCGGTCAATCCACAAAGCCCTGATATCGAGATCGGTATTGGGACAAAAAAAGCTGGATCGATGCATCTCTAATTATTTTACTATTATATGACTAGCAAAGCAGTGATAAAGCTGGTTGTCTTATTAATTGGAAGGTTGGTTGTTGAATTCCAATTTCTCCTTACTGTAAATTTGGTTGTCTATCCATCCGACTGAATCACATTTTTGTTAGGTAACTCAAATTGACAAGACTAGATAAAGGTAAATAAAATCACAGAACTCCACCATATGTTTTTGCAGTGTGGAGTGCGGATTAGACCCCAGACACGCAAATGTGCATCTTTAAAAGCATGCAATCCTTGAAGCATCCGAGACGGCGTGTCATGTGACATTAATGTTCCACGTAGCTTGTGCTGAAGGGGGCCAGCGTTGCTCTCCCGTGTGTTCCTGGCCTCTAAAACAAACACTCCGAAAGCCCTAAAGGAACCTCCATTGTATGTAGCTATTTTTCAGGCTGTGGAATATTCACTGAGAGGATGTCATAACAAAGGAAACAATAAGAGGGGCCACGTTCACGCACCACATGGGGTATGCATAAGTATAAATAGGGAAAAGAAAAGCTGTGCATGGCTTCTCCAAGACTGAAGGGTTAGTATGCTCGTGTAGGTAGGTAATTATGTGAATTAGGGGTGGGCAATATGGAAAAAATATAATATCACCATTTTTATTAAGCCCAGATTACGATTTGATCATGATTTGTTAACTGTCTTACACAGAAAACTTCTGCTACATCACATCATTTTTACTCCAAATTCAATGTACATCCAAACTAATGATCC
>JAVQJW010329769.1:0-18434 GCA_036025195.1 Hypseleotris klunzingeri
GAACCTTAGCAAAGAATATTGTCTTCATGTGCAGGAACTAGTAGAATACTATACTGTTATTTATGAAAAGGTTTAATTATGATTGTTATACCTTTTACTACACTTGCACACATACCGGAGCAACTGAGATAGAAGCAGGGTGGGTCTCCTCTCTTGACTCTAGCCTGATCACATGAGCTTTGACACTGTACGCTCCCCTTCCCCCAACACCACTACAGCAACAGAAAGGACATTTGTAGGATTTAGACCAACATGAAGACTGGTTTAGACTTGGTTTACTTTTATTATACTTAGTTTAGCCTTGGTTCTGATCTAGATTACTAGAGTTTTTTTTCTCCTGGTTTACTTGCTTTAGCCAGATTTGGTCTTGCCTTTTAACCAACATCTGAATTAGTCCTAGAAAGACCTGGTTTAGTTCTGGTTTATATTCCAGCTTTATCACTAGTTTAGCCCTAAACCTTCTATACATCTAGTTTAGTCTTTGTTTAAACCTATGTCTTTTCTTGTATTTTAGGAATTTTAGGAGGGCTAGACCTGCAATATAGTAGGCCTACTTGCAGCCCTAAAGCAGCATGTTGGGATATGCTACAGAAAATGACTACTCCTGAAAGAAAGGCAAGAGAAAGTTGGCCACGCAGCAGGGAAAGTAAGGATCTCTTGGGGGAGAAATGTACAACAACAGCTGAGGCCAGGGTTTTCCCTCCAACATGAGCCCAGCCCCCACCTCTGTCTGTACAGTACTATACTATACTCACACACGTGTCCACACAGGCAACACAAAGACCTCACTATATCAGGGCCTCAAATGCTCAAAGCCAAAGTGTGGTAATAAGGAATCTACACAACCGAAATCCTACTACAGACTTACCTAATTAATGCTATGTGCACGTGTCTATGTTAACATGTAGGCAGAAAATTGTGAATTATTGCTTTATTCACTTATTATAATTACAGAAAAGCTTGGCTGCTATATAGGTTATGATATCATGATGTTCTTTCAAGAGGCTCAGTTATTAGAGCTGTAGTCTGGAGGTTTTCCAAAATATGAAATTGTTAAAACATAAAAAAAATGTAACATTAGCGGTCAAGTTTTACTTTAGTCCATTCCCTGGCCTCAACAGCAACATCCAATCTGTGTGGGCTGACATGCCTATAGTGTAGTGGAGCAGCAGTTCAGTTCTCTTTTCAATTTTGACAGTCTAAATTCTTGCAGTAAGAGTTAGGAGCATAGTTTGGGTTCGCTTGTCATGTCATATATTGAACACCGAGCCCTTATGATATTTAGGGCATCAGATGCATGGGAATGCCTAAATACCTACTCCACTAGTGTTTTGGGTCAACATGTGCCTACTACACTCCATTCAACCCTTGCATCTAAGGCTTTTCGAGCCCAACAGGTCCCTAGGTCGGAGGGTATCGGTTACTGTCTTCACCAGTTCAGAGAGTCTAAGTGATTGATGGACAGATGCTCGCTGTGGGAATCAAGATATAGGACATAGACAAGACAGGCGAATTCACACAAGACAAAAAGTCTCACAGACACACAAGACGAAAGATACAAAAGTGTCTGTAGACTAGAAAATGAAGGCTGTGTCTGGGTAGAGCAATGCCCCAAGTGCCTTAGGGCTTTGCAGCGATTTCATGCCCCCATAAGCAGCAAAACACACAGACACACACGAGGTAGTTTCTCTGCCCAGATACCCACAAGAACAAGCATGGCACATGTAAGAGAAAATGTGCCAGGACTCGGAGTTACCATGCTGTGAATTAAAAATATTATCTTGTGAATAATGCAAATTCTTCTTATTATTATTACAATATTTATGTAGTAAATATGATGTAGGTTGGCAAATTGTATAAAGAATTAGATTAGATTTGTATAGTACCCTTTCAATTAATTGGCCATTGCCCATGATGTAGCCCGCCTAAAGCCCAAAGTAGCGGAATATGTATTACTGTATGTGCAGCTGGTCTAAGAACTTGACCTGCTAACCTCTCTCTCATATCTCGACTGTACCGTCTATGTTTTGGACCTCTACATCAAATGCTTCACTGTGATGTTGAATTTCAAGTGTGCTGAACTTGTGGGACATAGGTAGGATAGGATTGTCCATTGCTTTCTATTCACTATCTTGTCTTGTTTAATATTGAAAGTTTATTGGTTAGATCGATGTCCTAAGATTACTTTTTCTCCTTCCTCTGCTCAGGGAGTCAGTGGGTCAGTGGTCAAGTTGTGTGACCTTTCCTCTCACCAGTTTAACGTACATTCAAAAACAGCCTCAACCTCGGAGTCCAATTTCACCAAATCCACAGATTTAGAAAGCTCAATTCCTTTGCGTGGGACTGTGAGGTCTTAAGGTCTCATTCTAATAAAACAAACTTGTCGAAAATTATTTGAGCAAAGGTCAGGTCGGTTTGCGCACTGTCAGCAAACACAAAGCCACACAGTTTTAGAGCAGGGCCTGTATCTGGTGCTATGCTCTGTACACATATCTTATGACCCCTGCCTCCTGCCCCTAGTACTCTCCCTTATAACACCCAGGTGAGCAAACACAAAGGTTTACCTCAGACTCATAAAAAGATAACAGATAACACACAGCGAGCAGCAAGTAGGCCCCACTCAGATACACAGTGTAATCAAGGTTTAGACTTGGCCTAGATTTTTCCTTATTCTAAGATCACTAACTGCCAGGAAGAAACTGAGAGCTCTTGTACAAAACCAAGGTCATTTTTAGTGGACTATTGGAAAAATATTTAAACAACTAATCAATGCATTGTTGGAAGAAAACTAGAACTTTGTATGTTTTGATAAGTTGATGTCTCATAATGAGATAGAGCAGGTTCCACCTAACTGGGGAATTGGTTAGATGAGAATGCAGTTGTGGGAAAGACATTTCACCTTGGTAACACGAGTCATGATGTGTTTGGCAATACTTTAGATGTCATGGTACGTTATGGTTGACAATTGTCTCTCAGTTTGCTATAGGACATCTTACCACAACATGAAACCAAATGGCCTCATCTGTAAAGTGCTTAATAATGATTATAATAATAATCATCATTCAGAGTTCAATTATTTGTTTATTTAAGGAGCCTTTATCAGAGTAAAGGTTCCTATTATTCCTGGGGTCCACTCATATCAAACACAAATTACAGAACATTTGAACCAATGTGACAGTTACATACAAATATCACTTGCAAAAAAATTTGCTAAATTAGCCACTTTTATCTTAATGTACACCCAGTGCTAAATTTTGTTAGCTTTTATGGGCCTTCCTCAGTATTATTCCTCCTAATGTTGTTCTAATGTCAAATGCATACTTTTGACATACCATATGGTACAGTGGTTGATAGAACAAAATTCACTAGCTGACAATTTGACACGACTCAGCTGCTGCCATGGGGTGAGTCTCTCTGTATCAGCGGCACTCAGGGGCTAAAGCAGGCTCAACAATAGCTGGCCTTCATCCCCGACTAACCCGCCCTCTCTCTCTCTCACATACCCTCTGAAGTCTGGCTCTGGTTGTGACTTCATGAAGAGCAGGATTAGCGCTAAGAGGCTGCGGTGCACTGGATCTAGAGGCCCACTGACACAATGGGCCCTGCTTAATTGCACATTCAAACATCAGAGCCAGCATAAAGATGTGATTTTGGTGATCCAGAAACACTCAAATCTGGGAGAAACTGGGTTTTGACTTTTTAAATTTGAGTTCTTTTGAGAATAGACTGGTTTTTATTTCCACTGGCTTTGTCTAAACGAATGCAATAATGTGTAATGTAGTTCTGGATGAAGATTATGAGCATACCAACAATTGAAACCTTGCTCCTTTTATACCCATCATCTTCGTTGTCATCTTTCTGAAATGTTGCCAGTAAATAAGTTTTTGTCTTGCCGCCAACAGATTCATAATAATAATAAAGTACCGTACAATGTTTATGGTGTTTGCTGAATTGGTCTTGCATCATCTGACTAAACTGAGTGAAAACATCATTCCCTTGTTTTAATGAAGCGTGGACGATGTGGAACATTGAAAACCCAGCGTGTGTACAACCAACTAAACACCATCTCAAGCTGTGTAAGTCATACCAGACACGGTTTGCATGTGTGACTTTGACCTATAGGATTTCACACAGACAAGAGGATCCACTGTGTTAGGAGCTGAACAGGTGGCTAGCTGAGTGCTTGATGGTACTCTCAGGCCGTTTTGCTTATCAAATCTGGGAGTGCTGCCTCTGTGGCTGGAAAGCTGCCATCCGTAACTCCAAGCCTAGAGACAATATGTAAAACCCCAGCTCAGGCAAAATGATAGCTCACTGTGCTCTCATCTTCATTTAAACTGACAACACAACAAGCAGCATGTAAACATTGGATTAGCGATGCCAAAATCATTGTTTATAGGACTTTAGGTCCAAGCACACAGTCCATTCACTGTTCTATTCACTTTCCTGGAGAAGAGATGTGGCTCTGCTTTAATTTGGCTTAGATAGGCAGGTCCATTCAATCATAAATGTTTGTCTAAAATGGGACATGTTTTTGTTATTATTAGCATTTTTTGTTGTATGCTTTTGAAATTGCAATGCTGTGCAATGTATCTTGTTGCGGTTTTGATTATTTGCATCTCGTTCTAAATGCAATCAGAAGAATTTCAATCTGTCTGTCTTTCTAACTTGAAATGCCAACAATTTTGCGAAATATTTCAAGTGAAAGCCACATATCTACTTTCTCTTCATAATTCTCCAGCATTTGCACTACCCCCTCTCACACACAAAGCTAATTGTAGTCAATTAAATGTTTATCAGTAACAGTAGCTCAGGCCCGTGCCTCGCAGACTGAGTGAAGCTGGAGAGCTAGAGTGGCGTAATCGAAAGAGACTCAGATGAAAACAAATTAAAGTTTAAAAGCTGAAGGAGTCACATTGGCACTGAGGCAAATTCAGAGGGTTCAAGTCAGTCACGGCTGTATGGATGACTGTTGACAGGAGGTACACAGATCTCCGGTTACTGGTCAGAGTGGTGCATGCAAGGATGTAACTGGGATTTAGAACAAGGGGTATACATGTGATACTTTTGGTTAAGACCTTGTTTAGTCCTGGTTTAGTCCCGTTTTACAACTATGTAATAGGGATGCGCCGATATATTGGCCCAACAAGAAATTTCATATTGGTGCATCCTTCTGGTTTAATTCTAGTTTAGACATTGTTTAGTTCTGGTCCAGATCTGGGGTAATGGAGATTTAGTCCTGATTTATACTATGATTTACAGCTTTTGGGGACTTGGGAAGATATTTGGAAGGCAGGTGGTACCCTTAAACAGCCCCATCAATGCCCCTGGATGTGTGTGAATTGTGTACGCTGGTTTGTGTATTTATTTGCGTGAGTGGAGCTGGAAGGAGTTGATTACAGAGGTGGTGGTGAAGAGGCCCACTTCAGCCATGTGGTTATCGGAGACACTGGGGACGTCAGAGCGACAGGCCTATGCAGTGAGACAGGACAGAGGCAGAGGGGACCAGTACATGACAGGTCAATGTGTTATCAGAATTCACCCAACCTGCATGGCAAACCCCTACCTGCAGCACAACTTATCTGTCACAGTAGAAAATGATATGTCTTCCCTCCACATTTATAGTGGACAATAACCAATATCAGCTGGTGGATTAATTTTGGTTTCTGGTTTAGACTTGGATCCCTTTTTAGTCTTGGTTTAGCCCGGCCTACTGGTTTACATGAGGACAAGAACCCGTAGTATTGTACATATGGATAAATCTTCAAACCTAAGCACTAATCTGCTGCCCAGTCAGACTTCCTGTGTTAAACGACTCACTTCCTGTTTGATATAAACAGAGTATTTTATTTATTTATTCAGGCCTCCACCAAACTTTAAATACATAAACAGTCAAAAATGAAGTCTTGCAAGATAAAAAAAACATGAGACTAAAACAAAGATTTGCCTTTTTTGGTTAAAAAATATTTCTAAAATAATTTATTATATAACTCATCATGTGGTAATACCATTCAAATAGTGTCTGGGCTGTATTGTTTGTCTATTACTGTGGTCATAAACACAATGATTTTGGGAGTTGCTGAGTTTTACCTTGATTTTGCACATTTCTGAGGCCTATACCAATGAAACTTTGTTTCTAAACTGCTCTCTTTGCTTTGGTTATCTGCCTGAGACATTGCCTTCACCAGTGTACAGATTGCTTTAATCTGATCTGTTATAAACTGCTGAGCAAGTTGGTGCAGTGTGAGTATGCTCTGATAGCAAGACCTCAAAATGTGGGAATCTAAATGACTCTGAAAAGACCCATTTAAGCTTTTGTAAAAGGCTCTGTTTATGTGCTGAGGAGTGTAGTAGTATAGGAGGTAATGGCTATGGCAATATGCAAACCAGGATATATATGAATCAGGGTCAAACTAGGGTGTATCTAGGTTTAACTTAAGAACTTAACCAGGAATAATCCAGTGTTTAACCAGGACTAAACAAAATCTAAAACTAACTGCAGTTTTCACTCATCTTTAAGGCTAAATCTTTTTGGACATTGGTATTTCAAAAATTCTGTGTACAGCCCTGCAAAGGTCACGTTAATGTGCCGATGAAAGGATGCTAACAATCTTATATTAAAGTTATTTATATGCTTTTATACGACCACATATAAACCATTTGTAATGTATAAGTAATGAGTTGTCGGAGCTTAAACTTACTGTACATACAATGGCCCAGCTGACAGCACAGTACAGAGCTGGAGGCTGTCTTTAGCACATAATCACTATATCTGTCTATCTCAGATGTTATTAAGGTTGTTACATGCAGACCGCTCAGTACACACAGGCACAAACAACATATGACCAACATCGTTAACTGTTTTTACAATCTGAGTAAATTGCAAAGGTTGTATTTCTGGAAACTGCTCAACAAAGCGACATCAAGAGTTTAAAACTATCCATTCTTTTTTACAATGTCCATTTGACTTAACAACAGCACCAACATGGCCGTCCTGTCTGAAATGTCTCAAAAAATGCTGCTGTCTAACAACTCACGGCCACAAAATGACTCAAAGGAGTGTAACAAGAGACTGGGCTCCATTCATTAGGGCCCACAACTGGATTCTTCAATTTTGTTTGGTTTGAAAAAGCAACAAGCTACAAGGGAAATGGCTTGTTTTCATCCCACCACAGTGTTTTGCATCTAGACAAATGAGGCAGCTGGTAGGGAAAGAATAAGGCATGATATATGAGACACAAACATTGACGGTCATGCACAGAAATACAGAAATGCCCAGTTTAAATGGAGTTTTTCATTACACGTCATTATATGTGACAATTTAAGTTTGGTACTGGTTTAGACCTGGTTAACACTATTACTCAGAGATTTTTGGAAACATTTTGAGGGGCTTGAGCCACCCTAAAATTAGTTAATGATGCACCTGGCATGGAGTACCCCAAGGCTCTGTACTAGACCCATTCCCATCAATGCACACAGCTTCTTCTGCCCCTCTGTTTTACCAAAGTTAATATACATGACAATTGACAAGATCAGTGCCTTGTCCAGATTTGAAGTGTCCTACAGTTAGAAGTACTTTTTGTGTTAAAATCTTCCCTCCCACTGTTTTTGCACTCTGTCTTGTTGTGAAAGTGTACCCCGACTCATTCCTTCCCGTAATTAGCAGAGACTGTGTGAAAAATGCAAACATCCCCTGTCATGTGTGAATGTGTACGGCATGTACTTGTATTTCGCCTCCTTAATTGCAGATGACAGCCAAAAGGCAAAAGTGTGGATAGGAAACTCATTTCTGTTTCTTGCACTTCTTGGTTTCACATAATTTTCTCTCCTCTCTTCCATCCCGACCATGTCACTCTCAGCATGATCCATTCTGCTCAAAGACACTTTTTCAATTATTCACCACACCCGGGATGAATTCAGATCAGTGAATTAATTTTTAAAAGCTCACTCTTGGCTGAAGGCTAATCACTTTCTCACAGTTTCTGCCATAACTCCTGTTTTCATAATTCATATTTAAAAAAATTGAGGTCACCAAAGTCCAGACGTTAATGCTACTTTTCCATTATGTTTATGAATACAGGTAATCTAAGGACCACTATTTTTTTTTTATTGAGACTATTGTTTGAAAGTCTGCAGATAAACCAGGAGTAAACAGTGTCTAAATCAAGACTACACCAGAGCTAAACAAGAGCTAAACCATTTTAAACAAGGACTAAACAATTTTGTGGACTTTGTTTTGTTGCTTGAGGACCAAACAATTTAGTTTTTGTATTTATCTTTTTACTTGTAAAAGGGAACATGGCAATGCAATTGTCTCAGATACAGTTGAGTCATGACTAAACAATCAAAACCAAAAATGGTCACATACAGTCCATTTGACCTCTGAACATGTGAAAGAAGACTAAGCCTCTCCTTGATCTAAATCCTACATCAACTTCTCCGGGCGCCATCATTCCCAGTTGGAGCGGTGGCTGAAGCTGGTGTGTTCCCCCTCAGCCTTACACACTCAGAAAGCCCTCCATTGGGATGCACAGCCAGAGGGCAGTTGTAATACACCAATTTAGAGCAAAGCTTGTTAATTTAGTCCCTCTGAGGCCCACTCCCCTCCTCCTTCTACTGTCTTCACTCGCTCAACCCCCACCCCATCAACCCCGTCAGTTTTATTGCCTTTTTTTGGCTGTTCAACTTGGAACAGTGCCAGCTCCATTCAAAAGGCCTCTGGATTGTGACTACCTGAGTGCAAACATTCACACAGCCCCTTGTATTGTTTTCCATACTACACAAACCAGTCATCTCATGTAAAATGTATATTACTTCTTTAGGGTTTTAAGGCTGCACAATTTACTGTTGGTTTAGCTGTGATAGTCTTGATTTAGGTATGGTTTAGTCCTGGTTTATCCATGGTTTAAATAGAACTTTTGTCAAACCATATGTCAACATGTGCATCCAGATATTGACAGTATTATTGTTACTCATTAGTCAACAAAGTTATTACAAATATCTTGCTTTTCCATTAAGCTCACACATAGACTTCCCATAAAGCTTGGCTTTTATGTCATGGGCCACCAATGAAAAGACAAATGCTTTCTTTTCATGATGTCTTTTGTGAAGCCTGTCCGCTCAGATAGGAATAATAAATAATTTCAAAGAATACACTTCTTCTTAGCTCGGCCATTAAGATGATAATGACTACTGCCAGCGCACTTATAAGGGTCTGCTTTCCATACGCCTCCACAGAAAATCCAATGTGGGAATGTGTGGTAGGAGGAGCAATGGCTGCTGTGCATGTATATGAGGGCTGTACAAATGACCATCCATTGTGAAGTGACATGAGCAAACACCCATGAAAACCAGACCATATCGAGTCTATGCTTTGACTACAATCTAATACGTCTGTGACAGAGATTCATTCAGTCATTGAATAATAAATAATGTTTAAGTTATGCCATTTGGGAGTAGTTTTGGTTGACAGTATTCTAGATTTAAAACTTTTAATTCAATGGTATGGGGTTAAAAAGCTATAGGCCTATGTATAAAACTATGACTGAGATACACAACTCAGTAACATTCAGAGAGAGATGTTTCAGTCACTGCTCCATAAGCCTTTTTGACCACAACCAAACACATGGCAGAAATCACACTGCCCAATGACACAACAATAGTATCAAAATAATTGGAGGGAGATTAAACTACCAACCTTGTTAATGGATCTGGTTGCCATTAACTGCCATTAAAATGTAGTTAATATGTTGGTTACTACAAAATTATTGCAATAACTACATACCAATAAAGTTTAAAGTTAGATTTTCTCTATACACATAAACATCTGAAAGTAGCACTATCAAAAACACACTTTTGGATGACAGAGTAGTTTCAAAACATCAGGTTAAATGAATTTCAGATGCTGCTATAAATTAAAGCCTGCCTCTGAAACTCACACCCATGAAGACTTACACTCAGGGAGATAAGCCCAGACATGACCAGGGCCTATGAGCGCCTGTGCATGTCTGCCTGTGCGGTATATATTTCAAGTTTAAATCAACACTGCAGCTAAGTACTTGCTGTTATCTTGCAGAGGAACTGTATGTACGATGAGTTTTTTAGCACATGTTGCCTATCCAAACCCTAAATGAAGTATGGCATGGCTATTTAAACTCCTATAGACTGTGTGCTCTGACATAACTAGGTCTTGGCCTGCAATGGGGCAGCTGCTGGGAACAGAAAGCCAGTTAAAGCTTGGGTTAAGTAACACCACTGTACAAAGTTCACCACAGCCAGAAATACACACTCACTTACACACAAACACGTACAAGGACTAAATTGAGGACTTTTTTTGATGGGACATTTTTAAATGGATCTGACTTTTTCTTTGGATTGTAAATTTCTCACATGGAAACATTATTGCAATCCAGTTATTTCAAATATAGATATTTTGTTTGCTGATAGTGTGATAAGAATACATTTGTCATAAATTAAGCAGCCACCGATCTAGTACATGGATTGTAATACTCCAATCAGAAAAGTGCACCTAATCTTTGTTGATGCAAAGACTCACAAATGAAAGCCACTAGTGTATTTACATGTGTTATTTTGAGAAACAGTCTCTGCCCTCTACAATCATGAAGCTTCTCCCACCACATGTTTCAGGAGACTTTCTAGACTTTTCTACCTTTCTAGGACTGAACTTGCTAGAAAACTCCACTCTGTTATTATCAGCAGCAATAAAAAGGCCCTGACATTTGAGCTGACAGGTGGATTTGAGCTGGTGACAGAATCTTTCACAAGAAAAGATTATGATTAATAACATTATGTGCCAAAATGAGGAGTTATAAGCAAAAAGACCATATTTGTGAATATGGATAATGTTGCATTGGACTATAGCATTATGTGTGTAGTGCACCATTAAAATCTTTATAAAGGATGATGGGGCAATCAAAAGCTGCATATATGGACATTATAATATTAAAAGCAAGTCAACAATATGGTAAACAATGTAATACACATTTATAAGGAGGTGTCCGTTCACACCATAGTCATTACTGTAATAATAGCCTTTTGTTGCATTCATCAACCAAACATTGTGTATCATTGTCTATTAATAGACCAACCAACCAATGATAAAACTGCTCACCATAATGAAAGTTATGCGATATGTGTTTGTTTAAAGCTACTTGTATGAGTGCTAATTGTTATCTGAAAAAGATATGAAGCTGCCTGACGTAAGTGGGAGCCAGGGAGAGAAACCCATGGGGATTATTGGGATTTGCTTGTTAAATCTCCTCCACAAAGGTGCCCTGGCTGCATGAAACCATAGGAGTACAAGCTTGGCTCTGAGAGACGTGTTTGGAGTAAAATGAAAAGTTAAGTCCTCAAACAGAAAACTCACTTAATACCAGGAAGTATGGTCCCTTTTTGTCCTGCCATTGGGGACTCTTGTTCAGTGGTGTGTCACATGTACAGCACTTAACGCTCAAGCAATCTGGACAAGGTTATCGGAAATAGCTGTTTTAGTTACTATTGTGTTGTGTAATCAGAAGAAATATAACACTGATGACTTTAAAACAACAACCTGTTGGACTACTGTATAGATGTTACTTTATTCTTGGCTGTTGAAAGGTAGAAGAAAACAAACGCTTAACAAAATTATTGTTGGGGCTCAAAATACAGTAACTACATTATACGCACTGGTCATTAAAAGGTATAGTCCATACATTTTCTTAAAATAAAAAAATGTTTGCAAACTTATATAAGCTTTATCTGACCCTGTTGATGTAAAGTTAGTAATCTGTCATAATTATGATTTTTCTCTTGCCTCATCCCTGGCCTCTACAGCAACATCAGACTCTGTGGGTTACCACTTTGACCAATTGAACTAGTACACAGAAACACTACTTTTTACATCATAAAACGTGGTGTTAGTCAAATGTAAGCATTTTTTTCTCATTTGTTTATTCCAGCAAATACAGACTACCCTTTAAAAATAATTAATTCTTTCACTTTTACCATTAGAGATCAGAAGAGAGCAACTATGGGCCTAATTAGGTGAGGTACACCCTGGACAATGGCCAGTTCGTTGCAGAGCCAACACAGAGACATACACAGACAGACAATTTTGCAATATATTTGACATAGTCTCAAAGCTCTTTCCTTAAAAAGCATACAAATATAAACCAGTAGTTGCCTGTGTGCTGCTTCCAAGATTTACGAACAGACAGACGGCATGCATGTAACACTATCCCTTTGACAGGCTGGCCCTCCTCATGCCCGAAATTCCTGGAGTAACAACCCGGGATGGTGACAGCGAACCCGGCCTTGAGTTGGGATCCAGGGGGCACACTCACAACAACCCCCCTCCCTTTTTTTGCTTGTCATTGGAGCGTATCACATAGCACAACTTGAGAAGGCCCCTGACAAAATATGGCCCATAGGCACTTCACCCCAATCCTCAGTCAGGGTGAGTGTTAATCTCTGACCTTTTTTGCCCTAGTCCCTCCCTCACTTAACTGTCTCTTTATGCAATACCCCATATGTCTTTTTGGCCCCCATTAAAAACACATCTTAAGCTTTTTACAACCAAATTCACAAGCAGGGATATGGTTGTTATGTAATTCCCCCTTTCTCTTGCCAGTTGCCTACCTGACCCAGGAGAGTTGATAGATTGGTGCCAAGGTTTACATAACAAATGACATAGCAGGGTATGTCGCTTTAGGTACAGTAATAGAGGGGAACATGCCTTTTAATCCACAACTGCAAAGACCACAACCACTCAGTGGTGACAAACGCATTGAAATTTCAAAAGCAAAATATCTTCAGTGGAAGTCTTTTATGCCTTAATACTAATCCCTATTGGCAATGACTTGTTCTGTTTGCATCCAGTCCTTGTGCAATTGATGGCTTAGTCGCTTTTTAGTAAACTCTTATGTAATTATATTTTAGACAAGAAGGCAAGGTTGCGTCAGTCTAAAATAGGCTACTGTGTTTCCAGACAAACCGGTTACAACGATTGCTGTTTGCTTTAATTCTGCCCCTGTGAGTCAGAAGAGGGATCCTGGGCTCATAAGTCATCAGTGAAGGCTCAAAGGAACAAAGACATGCTGCATCTGAAGACACTATGTTGGCTCAAGGAGAATACTCCCCCTAATGGTGTTGGCCATAAGGAGCTGTCATTTCTATTTAAATGATAATGAGAAATATAATGGCAAGAAAAAAGAAGCCTTGTAAAAAATACTGAGGTGAATGTGCTTCTTGTGCAGCCACATGCGTTTTGTTTTTGTTTTGATGGAGGAAGGAGGGGGCTGGATGACTGCGTAGTGAGTGTGCTCGTGATGTGTGCGCAGTGAGACCACTCTTACCTTCCATCCTGCAGAGCTGTTACTGTCGCCTTTGTCTTTGAAGTAAGGGATAGATCTGACCATCCAATCGTAAATTTGGGACAGTGTCAGTCTCTTCTCGGGTGCGCTCTCAATGGCTTTGGTTATGAGGTCAGCGTACGAGAGATTTCCCCAGGCGTTTCTGCGCGACGATGCTTTTCTCGGGGTCTGAGTGGCTAATGCGCTGGGGGTCAGTGCTCCAGATGTGGCCGAGGGGGAGTGCGAGCTGAGCGGGGATCCACCGCTGTCATGACCGGGGGAGGAGAGCGCCCCGTCGGCTGCAGGGCTGCTGCTGCTATGGTCGTCCGCGGCCAGGTTGGCTGTTGGGGTCGCCCTGTCCTCTTCATCATCCTCTTCTTCGGGGATAATGTCGTTGTTCTCTGGTTTGACTGCGCTTGAGTCCGGTCTGGGCAGCGGCCAGGTGCAGGACCGTGGCCGCTTTTGAGGCTCAAAGTCCGGGTCAATTGCAACATCCAGGTCCTGGAGAGGGTCGTGCAGCGCTGCTTCAGCCATCGTTATCTCTCACAGACCACTCGATAAAACTAAGTTAGAAGACAAGAAGAAACCAGGAGCTGTCAAAGTCGCGTCCCATGAATGCGCGCTCCAGGGTCTTTGTTGCTATTCACTGCAACCACAGTCCCAACTACACTCGCCTGTTGAAGACATATAACAAGTCTCAAGTGAATGACATGTTGCCCCACTGACATAAATCTAGTTTGGTAAAAGCACTGATGTAAAACGCGCCAAAACAAACACGACATTTAGCAGCATTTAGTTGTGAATGGAAAACTCTGCACACAAATCAAATACCTTGCACAGACGTGTCTTGCTCAAAGCCAGAATATTGTCGTCGATCAATGTCCACAGCGACCTCCTGTTGTCATCCTTTCTCCTTCGACGCACGCGGCTATAACATAAAGGTACGTACAATTCAGTGCGTGTAGATGTGCAATAAGCGTGTCTACCACCTCACTCAGTGGGTTTTACTACTGACTGTACATAGCTCGATTTGCTCTCCATACGCACACTTACACACACTCTGACACACGCATGCAAGTCAAGCAAGCCAGCCCCCTGGATCCTGCGCGGGGATCGCCTTTTAAAGAGACACGACACTAGAGTCAAGCGTGGACTGGACAGGCAGGTTTGGGACACGTCTCGACATGTCAATATTACAGTGTGCTACATAGAGTGAAGAGGATAATATAGAAGTAATATGTTGGTAAATTGCCTCCAAGAAAAAAAGGTTAGGCCAACATATAGGCTAGATATAGACCTATAAAGCGCATAAGATTAGCGCAATGAATGAGTGACAATGTTCCTTTTACGAACTAAATTAAACTGAAGTAAAAGCATAGCTTCTGAACTACATCAGGACTTTTTCAGTTCTGTACATATATTTGTTGCACATTATATGCAAATGTAGGTTTAAACCAACCTATAAACCAATATAGTGTTCATTAGTTGATATCTTCTATAAATACTTGTAGAAGATAATAATTTTTTGTATTTTTTTCCAGTATTGCCACCTCAAAAAATCTATGCCAAATCTATTAGCTATTGAAATATTAACCACACAGTATTTAGTCAATTAGCAAGAATAAATCAATATCAAATCTGCTCCTCATTTCTCCCCGTGCCTGTCGCTACGGCCTTTGCGTGGTGACGTCATCTGCTGGTTAACCGCAGATAACCCTGCTTCATCCACCTCTCCTCCTTCACTGGATCAAAACAGCTCCTCTTCTTTGTCTCTCAGAAAACCCATAGGACCTCGGTAAACTGCACGTGGAGATGCGCGTGCCCCAGGGTTGTGTGCAGGAATGCGAGTTTGAGAAAATACATAAATATCTCTGTAAAGTGATTTATGGATGTTTTGACACATAAGACTCCCACACCACTGTGTTTGGGATAGCCTATATGTTGGTTAGTGATACTGCTGTTACATGTAGTACAGTGTCACTTTATATATGGCCATAATTATCTATGTTTATTCACTTCTTGGTATTTGATCAAAAGGGCTCTAGAGTCAAAATTATGCACAATAGTGCTGAATGATGAATCAATATATTTATGTAATACATGCTGTCAAGGATAAAGTGAATATGCTGATCCAGTATTAAAGCATATTTGTACAGTATATTTGGTTAGACCTGGGGTGGTCAGATAAGAGGACAGTGTTGTGTTCACTGACATGGGCTACATGTAGGCAGTACATATGTCCCATAGGTTTGTGTGTGAATGTACTGTAGCAGTAACAACAGTTTACTTCATTTTTTCATTATATTGAAAACTGAGTTTATGTGTCTCAGAAATATAATAACTATTGCTACAACTATACCTGTTCATTATTGTCCAGGTAAGCAAGCACACATAGCCAAGCCACAACTGAGTGATTTCATTGCCTTTATTTTTAGAGCTCAAGAGAGCAGCTGATTGCACAATGGCATAAATTGATTACCATGATGAGATGAAATAGTTTTTTTTATGTGCCTTCGATCTGATATAATAGCTCAGAGGGAGGATTTCTCAGGACTGTGACCTTTAGGATTAAGACTGGACCACTCATCTAAATCATTATGAATTACCTAATTCAGATTAACACTGCACAGCCATGTCTGTTTGATGTTTCCCCAAACAAGAATCACTTTAATTGGATTAAGACTAAGACCAGACCATGATGGATGTGTCTTTAATTGATGGTGATGGTAAGATACACTTGCCTAAGCACTTTTCTAATTGATTTACATTATGTATGACCAGCTTTGTGAACACATGCACTCCCTCACATCTGCAATATTTGTGACATTTTCTAAATACACAAAATAAAATGCATCTGGGTTGTATTTTATTATACTGTAAGTAAATAGAGAAAAATCATCTCCATTACATCATCAGATGCAGTGGGTGCTGCGCGCTTGTTTTTACTGTAGTGTGTTGGTGAGCACAGCTCACAGTGGTGCACTAGGATGACCTCATCTTCAGATCGATGCAGTGACCAGTGTGCTAAAATACATGGCTCTTTGCTGCCACCTACAGACTAACTGGCCAAACGTCACATAACATTATACCTGATTTTCTTACCACTAATCAAATCAAGAAACATGACCATTAGGGTAACTGAACTAATGTGCCCAAGTTGCATATGGCAGTTTTTAAACACTGCAATTACTAGTGGGAATTTCATTGGACACTATTGCACCTTGACTTACAATGTAACACTTGCAACAGAGAATCAAAACAAAGAATAAAAGAGTAATAAGAATAAACAAACGCACTTGGACGCGCCAGAAAACGAACAAACTAAAAATCTAAAAAATATTAGCCCGCAATTAGACAAATCCATTTGATTTGGCCTTTTTATGTTACTCCACTAGATGGCAGTAGTGGACCAGTGTAAAGTGCAGTTGATGAGATTCAGCGTCTACTTGTTCTTCTTTCCCCAAAAGCTTTCATAGCAGCTCTTTTAATGTCCACAAGAGGGAGAGAGTGCACCTCCCAAATAAGAAGAGCACAAGCTAAAAGTAAAGCAGTTCATTTAGCAGCCTTTTAAATCTGATTATTGAGGTACATGGTTGTAAAGAGATATAAGCTTTCCTTGTAGTTAAATATGTGTGTGTTTTAAGTTTTTACATGTGTCTTGCTGTGCTTGCGGTCTCCTTCAGTCCAGTACTTCTCTGTTTGCATCTCCATGAGTCTGGACACTGTTCGCTGAAAGGCAAAGATCTCCTCCTCTGCAGTAAACAAAGTCAGACACTCCCCTGCTTCCTGAAAAGACAAACATCAGATTTATTCATATTTTAGAGGTAACAAGTTTAATTTAGTTTAAAATTCTACTGATGGTGAAATATATCTCACCCCGCTCAGTCCTAAATCATCAAGAAGCTGCCGGTCTCTTTCGTTTCCTCCACTTTTGAGAAACAAACGGTTTAGAGGAGCAGCAGCCTGTACCACCACTCTCACCTAGAACAGAAACAGGTGGTTAGATTATGAAATAATAATTTAAAAAATGACACCAGTAACAGGGCATCATAGGTATTCAATACACCAGCTATATTGCCTTTTCAAGATAATTTGGGAGGGGGTGTCAGAAAATCAAGAAGAGAGCCAAGGGAGACATTTGGCAAACTGTCACGGTCCTATTTGAAGCCAGGGTAAACTAGCTCAGTGTCACATGTGCTGCAACTCTACCAGCTGAGCTAAACACAGCCCAGTACAAGTTAGCACTCGTTCCTCAAAGATATTATAGATTTGATCTCCAAGCATCTACTGTATGTATATGAATACAAATTGCCCTTGTAAATATCAGATGGTTGTCTGATTGTTCCTCTAATTTTTGGCCCTGCGACTAGCTGGACATTGTATTGTGTGTACCCTGTCTCTAGCCAAAAGTTGCTGGGATAGGCTCCAGCCATCTCTGGACCCTAACAAGCTCGAGAGTCTAAATGAATGAAAGGTTTGTTCTAGTTTTAGCAAACCCACATCAGACCACAGTGTTTACAGAGAAAACAGTAAACTTCTGGTCAGTTTTTTTTATATTTCTGTCTGCACCTTGTGATCATAGAAGTTGTCAATGAGTGTTGTGAAGCGTTTGGCCTCGTCCTTCAGGTCCAGGCTCAGAACAGGAACATGGCGAATGAAGACAGTGTCAAAGATTCGGGCTAACTCCAGGTAGTCACTGGCCCCTAGAGGCTAAAATGTTAAAAACAGTTATATCACAGCAACTTACTTAAGAGTTATTAAGCATAACATTATAACCACCCGCCTAATATGCAGCACTCATATGCTGCTTTATGCAATAAACTGTCCTGTCCCAGTCATCCACCCTGTTATGCCTGATCCATACTGTATAAGGTTACTGTACATGATAAAGCAGCAATCCCTACCCATGCACCAGGGGTGGGCTATATGTTAAAAATATAACATTACCATTTTTATTAAGCCAAGGACATAATTTCTATTTTATCACAATTTTACAAAAGTAAAAATGACTTTAAAGTTCCAGTACCTGATTGTCTTTTCAGAGCTAAGAGAGAGAGAGAGAGACAGTTGAGTTTCAAACCTAAG
>JAVQJW010329823.1:0-11497 GCA_036025195.1 Hypseleotris klunzingeri
TCTCATGTGTGTGTTGTAAGTAATTAAATACATTTAATTGTAAAATTTGAGTTATGATTTCTTGAATATGGTTGTACTTTGGTGTTACGTTTTGATTTTGAAGTCTTTTTTAACTATTAAAGACCCGTTTCTGCTAAATAAAATGTGCATTTAAATATTGCAAAGATATTCATATCCGTATGAGATGGACTTACACAAACATCTTCAGCTCTTGTATCTCCAGCGCTGCCCCTGTCTGGCTTACATTCCTTTTATTTTTATTTTACACTATGGTCCTTGTTCTGTTCTAAACGTGGCCTAAACTGAGCAGTTGTGGAGTTGTAGAGGACAGTGTGTTGGACCAGGGACAGGATCCAGAGAGAGCACTTTGTTATGGTATGTAGTAGATCCATGTAAACACTAATATGAGACACCACACAGGAACTCCCTGCATCTGTGCATACTATTGGATGGTGTGAGAAAGTAGACCCCAGCACATTACTGGAGCCATACTCCCCTGAAAAAAGGTTCAGAAAGTCAGTTAAATCAGAGTTAAATAAAGGTCAAATAAAGTGGTGTTTGTGTTCACACATGTGAAGTGCTCAGTGTGCCCTCCCTCTATCGAACATATAATATACTGAGTCTAACTGACTGTTTCTGTGTTTCAGGTCCACAGTGTTGAACATGTCCAGTCCCAGCGAGCTCAAGTCCACCTGCGTGACTCGCAATGGTCTGGTGAAGTTACCCCCGAGTCAGCCCAACGGCCTGGGCAGCGCCAGCATCACCAAGGGCACGCCAGCCGCCAAGAACCGGCTGTGTCAGTCCTCGTCCGTGCCCTCCATCCTGCCCCCGCCCTCCACGTCCCTGCACTTCCACCATCACCACCACCTGGACTCAGGGGCGCCCCTGTTGGGCGGAGACCTGGACTCGGGTAAACCTCTGGGGCTGAAGCCCTCCCTGAGGCCACTGCCCCCCCTCACCCTCCCCAAACCTCTGCTGCTGGAGAGACAGCTGGTCCTGGACGAGAAGCTGCTGAATCGTTTACTGTGGTACTTCACCACGGCTGAGAAGTGCGTGCTGGCACAGGTCTGTAAGACGTGGGGTAAAGTGCTGTACCAGCCCAAGTTCTGGGAGGGGGTGACCCCCATCCTGCACGCCAAGGAGCTGTACACGCTGCTGCCCAACGGGGACAAGGAGTTTGTGAGCCTGCAGGCCTTCGCTCTGAGGGGCTTCCAGTCCTTCTGCCTGGTGGGCGTGTCGGACCTGGACATTTGTGAGTTTATCGACAACTACCCTCTGTCTAAGAAGGGAGTCCGCTCTTTGAGCCTCAAGAGGTCCACTATCACAGATGCCGGCCTGGAGGTGAGATGACTCTCTACATGTTCACATCTTTATCCAACAGCCATGCACATATGCTTATATACTGTATGTGTGTGTGTGTGTGTGTGTGTATGGTTGCTCACTCACTAAATATTATGTTTATATATGTTTTATACGTTTAAATCACATAAGTCAAACAAGAAAGTGAATGAAATGTCAATCTCCCATGACATCTACATGAAACCTAATAATTTCTTCAGGTGACTGCTGTTAGATCTTTATTGTCTTTATGGCTGATGTCTTGAACACTGGATGTAGGCTGTGTGGACATAAGTCAGGTGTAAGTAAGTGTGTTAAAGACTAGGTTTGTGCTGAGCGTGGTGAGAACCTGCTCCGATCTATTCTGGGAGCGGGGATGGTTGCCATGGAGAACGCTGGGATGGCTGCTGCAGGAGCGCCACTGTTCGCTCTCCTTCTGCCCATATTCCCATTCTTTCATACATAAATCTATGTTTAAAAGTTCAAATTGCTCATCTTTCCCCTCCCTCTCCTTCTCAACCCTCTGTCACGGTCTCACACAAACCAGGAAGTATCATAATGACAAGCAGTAGTCTGAGCTTGCCTTTTTTTTATAGAAACAACACCAAGTACCACCAAAGAAAATATTTACTATGTGTCTGCTAACATTAACCACCCTAAACCAGATCTAAATCATGTCCAAACAAGAGTAAACATAACCAGCAACTAATCCAGTTCTGAACCAGTTTTGAACCACAGTTGTGGCTGTGCTAACACAAACACAGCACAAAACTAGGTCTAAGCTGGTTAAAACCATTTCCAAGTACCACCAGAGAGAGTCCTCTTACCACCAGTGGTACCTGTACCACAGCCCGAGAACAAAGGAGATACACTATAGATAATTGGCAAATGTAATGAAAAATAAATACACTGTAGGTGAGTTAAGTGATTGTACAGTAAAGATAGTGGTGCCTTAAAGAAGAAATTCGAGTTTGTGCCCAAATTGCCCTATTTACATCTATAGTTCCCTCCCCTTGCTTCCGCAACATACCTCTGAAATCACGCCTCTTTATTTACTTACTATACGAGTCAGTTGTAAGATGCATGTAATAGTAACTGAATTTTTTGTTTATAACATGTCAAATAGCCGTGCTGACACTTGCCAAGATGCAACATTGATTGGGCTACATTTTCTGCTAATACAAATCTTCCCACTGCATTATTCACGTTATACTGAATTCAGACTCTTACCTGTCCTTGCTTTGGCTTTAAATAATCTCTTTATAACACAAAGATCCCTCCAACTTTGAAAAGCAGGTCCTAGATAAACTTCATATCTCTAATGGTCTCCGGCTTAGCAGCAAAATGCTGACAGAATGATGAGCTGTTGTACAGTGGGATTGAGATATGTGAAGTCTTATAGTGACTGCATGTAGGTATTGGCACTAAAAATGGCTACAGAGGTGTGAAGCTGGGAAGATCATTGATACATTTCATTCATTTATTCTCTCTCATTTTACTGTAACAATGTCAGTGTTCATATTTGTAAAAAGAAAGTAAAGAAAAAGATTCTTAACATGGGATTGGATGCATATTGAAGTTGTAGTTAAAGGTTTTATGAATGATAATAATACATGCCCCTTATAGTGATTTTCTAGATACCCAAAAACATTTTAGAATTGCACAGTCACACTGTTAATCTATTTGTGTAGCCACAGCTGGCCTGGGGCACACTGACAGAGGTGTGGCTGCCAGTCTGCATCAAGGGCCCCTCCAACCACATTAATTCATAGGCTATGTGGGTTAATTGTTTTGCCCAAGTATGAATTTCTAAGGACAAGTTCTCACAAAAATGTTGACCACAATAATTTTTTTTATTGTATGTTGAGAACTATTCTATTGCTCACCACAAACCCAACTTTATTCTAAAATTTACCTCCACTTTGCTTCTAGTCTTTTTTTATTTGTTTATTTTTTGAACATTCCACATAACAGCATAACAGTTTGAAGGGTCAATAGATACAGTTGGCAGAACTTTGGATTTGGGGGCGTGGTCTCTGGCGTGGGGGATAACAAACCTTTCCTCTTATTATATTAGCATGTAAAACGCAGCTAACAATTGCTAATTTGTGTATTTATTTCGCTAATTTTGGGTCGCTGGATCACTTTGTTGGCCTGTTTAGGTCCGGTTCTTTATTATGTAGATGATATATCAGTAAGTTTGTATTTGCTGCAGTATTTGATGAGCTATTTTGCAGCTCTTCTCCATTGTAGTGAATGGTTTGTTTTCCCCCTCTGACTGAGCGGAAGTGACCGTTATTGTGGTCGTTCCCATGGTTCTAGGGCTGCAGCTAACGATTATTTTCCTGATTGATTAATCTGTTGACTATTTTTACGATTAATTGATGAATTAGGTTTTTCATCTTAAATGCAAAATTTATATATGTTTTGTACTGTATTGGCCTAATTACTGCTCTGTGTGGGTTGTTCTCTCAGTAAATGTCATGTTTTAGAGTCTGTATACTCCAGTTAATTGATTTTTCTATTACTAAATTAGTTGTAGATTATTTCAGTAATCGATTAATCACAAATAATCCGATTAATTGTTTCAGCCCTACATGGTTCCCACTGTTGCTAACTGTATCTATAAGTGTTATTCTCAATGTCATGTGTATTGTGTAACCATCCTGATGTGTGTGTATTGTAGGTAATGCTGGAGCAGATGCAGGGCCTGATGCACTTGGAGCTCTCTGGTTGTAATGACTTCACGGAGGCGGGTCTATGGTCCAGTCTGAACGCCCGTCTCACCTCTCTCAGCGTCAGTGACTGTATCAATGTGGCCGACGACGCTATCGCCGCCATCTCTCAGCTCCTGCCCAACCTGTCCGAGCTCAGCCTGCAGGCCTACCACGTCACTGACACCGCCATGGCGTACTTCACAGCCAAGCAGGTAGGCCTTCACTCACGGTACTAATGTCATCAGAGAACATGGCCTGACTTTATCCAGTTATGCTTAAAATGCTTAACTGATTCAGAACTTACTCTCATTATCATAAATCCATAATAATAGGTAAAACAATAAGGATTTATTGAATCATTAAATTCTAATTTGCCTAATAACGTGACAACGATACTAGTCACAGTGAACAGAAAAGATAGTTAGGCTCCAGTCACCCACCAGTCAAAAGGTTTATCATAATACAATAAGGACATTAGTTCAATTGGTAGTAGGAATGGGACAATATACCATAATATCATTTATCGCAATAAAAACACTGACAATTAATTTAACGTGGCTATTTTTTAACATTGTGATCGTCATTTACTTGCACCTCAGTGCACTTTATATCTTACTGTGAACAGATAATAGTGATGCGCGGGTCGACCCGTAACCCGCGGGTTCGGGTGGGTCGGATGAGCTGAGAAAGATAAATTCTCGGGTTGCGGGTGGGTTGTGTTCAAAAGCGCCCTCAGTTTACATGTCAAGTTTTGATTGTCTGGTTGTCTATCACACCACAAGAATCAAATATCCAAGCGTACCTAAAGCCATCATACTGCTGTCATGACAACGGGGGCGTGTAGCAGAAAGACGAGAAACGTTTACACTTTAGCGGCTTGTTTTAGGCTAAAACCAGAGCCATGGAGATCCTCTATCAACAGCTCTGGCTAAAACTATTGCTAAAATGGACAAATACAGCGTTATTCATCACACTGAGAGAGAGATACGCGCTACTATTTACTCTTTCACAAACAGCGTGGACGTTTACTGCACGTTTTTACTCCGACGCCTGCCATAGTGGAACATAAAGAAGCAATGTTTTTACGCACCCGATAGTTTCAAAGCATCGGGTTTGGTTCGGGTCGGATTAGAAAATCTTAAGCCCATTAAGGGGTCGGTTTGGGTCGGTTTGGATTTTTAAATGGGTCGGGTGGGTCGGGTCATAAAAAAAGCCGACCCGCGCATCACTAACAGATAATTTATTGTATTAAGTAAGTAGCCCATAAAGTTCAAGTGATATTAGAATCAGCATACAATGTATAAAATGTACTGTTGAGATTCTAAACCAGCACTTTAGGGACTTTTTAAACTTGTACGTATTGTTTTTTAATTATTGGGATATTATTGTTAATCGTAATTATTATAGCCATAATAATTGTGAGACAAAAATGTAATATTGTCTAGTTGTTAGTGTAGTGTTTAGTTCAGCTGTCTGTAGATCCTGATGCATGTTACTCAAATGGTTGTGTATATCTGGTCACACAGGGCTACACCACCCACACCCTGCGACTCCACTCATGCTGGGAGATCACTAACCATGGGGTGGTCAACATGGTGCACAGCCTGCCGAACCTGACCGCCCTGAGCCTGTCGGGCTGCTCGAAGATCACCGATGACGGGGTGGAGCTGGTGGCAGAGAACCTCCGTAAGCTCCGCAGCCTGGACCTTTCCTGGTGCCCCCGGATCACAGACATGGCCCTGGAGTACATCGCCTGTGACCTGCACAAGCTGGAGGAGCTGGTGCTAGACCGGTCAGTGTCTGCATTTACAACTCATTTAGATCTTATTGTTACGCTCCTATTTCATACAGACGACAATATCAAAACTACTGTAGATTTATATCATAGAAACACAAATATAATGTATTAATATGCTGAGCCTCATTATTTTTCCTCTAGCTAAAAAAAAACATACTGGCATCTTCTCCAATAGACCAGATCAGTGGTTTTCAAGGGGTACCCATATACCTTTTTACGTTTATAGACCCAATTTTTAAGTTAGGTTTAGTGCTGCTAGGTAATTTTTTGTTTTACGTTTTTTCCAATACATTTTAATGTATGTTTTTTTTCTTATTTAATTGTATTTTTTTAAGTTGTTGTTCCTTTTATTGTCAGTTTGATTATGCTTTTGAACATACAAAAACAAATTCTTGAACAACTTGAACTTGGTGACCCAACAAAAATGTCAGATGAGATGACCCACTTTTGGATCCTGACGCCATGTTTGAGCATCAATGGACCAGATCATAACAAACCAAATGTGGGACAACTTACTTACTGCCCATTGTACCAGTGATGCATAGGGCAGCAAGTTACTCCTGTTGTGTGTCCTTTGCCTTATTGTGGAGAAGGCCCCATGTGTTATTTTTTCAGGATCTTTAAGAAGGACATGTCCCACCCAAGTCCATTGAGAACTGAAATGAAAGCCAGAAATATGGGACAAAAATTATCTTTAAATGGGACCAATTGGGACATCTGGTCACTCTAACTCTACCATTTTGCTCAGTAAGAAAATCAGAAGAGACACATACTCAAGATAACTGCATTTACGGGCTGTGGTCTAGCTCAGTCAGTAGAGCGTGGCTCATATTCAGAGCCTACAGTGCTCACCCCGGCATCGTGAGTTTGAATCTGGCTCAAGTTAGTTTGCCGAATATCACTCCCCACTCTTCCCCTCGGTTTCCGGTCGATCTATTGTCCTGTGAATACAGCCAAAAAGGCCAAAAATACATATATTACTTCATAAAAAGAACTGCATTTACATGGACTAACAGTTTTTCTTCTGTGGTGTCAGGTGTGTGCGGATCACAGACACAGGCCTGGGGTACCTGTCCACCATGTCGTCCCTGCGCTCCCTGTACCTGCGCTGGTGCTGCCAGGTAAGGTCTCCACTAAAGGCTAATTTGTACTTTCATTTTGTATGTAAATTTATCCATGAAATGTTTTCAGAGCATCAGAGCATTAATACTTCCATGTGTTTTGGACACCAACTTTTGTGGTATGTTAAACAACCAGTCGGGGCCAATATGTGCTAGTCAAAGATTTCAGCAAAACAGGAGCTGTGGAAGAATATAAAGAACAAATATGGTGGCACAGGAGCCACTTTTTCACTACATTTTTGGAGAACAACGACAAAAGAATCAGTAAAAACAGCAGTGGTTTGTGTTGTCATTGAATATACTGTGAGCCTTAAGACAATAGTGTGTGACCAGTCTGACTGTGTGTTTACAGGTGCAGGACTTCGGACTACAGCATCTCTTTGGAATGAGAAGTCTACGCCTCCTGTCACTCGCAGGTAGGACTTTTACTCCGCTCATCCACAGCAACATGGTTAGGCCTGTCACTATATAAAGTTTTATATATATACTGCGTTAAAAAATATCTTGATATTGATATTTAATGGAACTTGTAATTAACACACAATCAAAACATTGATTGCAACAGAGATGGCTTGCCACACCAGTTAGAGTGCCAATATAATCTCTTTAAAAAAATCTAATCTATTTATAATGCAGCTATTAGAAGTGATCCATTCACCATATATTATAAAATCTTTGTTTTAGATCTTTGTACTTTGTTATTTACCCCCGCTTGTCTTTTGTCCCGGTCCAGGCTGCCCCCTCCTCACCACCACAGGCCTGTCCGGACTCATCCAGCTGCAGGACCTGGAAGAGTTGGAGCTCACTAACTGCCCCGGGGCCACAGCCGAGCTCTTCAAGTACTACTCCCAGCACCTGCCCCACTGCATGGTCATCGAGTAGGACCTCACCCCCACCATCCATCCTCTGAAACTCTAAAGCCCTTCCCCCGCCTCCGTCTTCCTCCTCGCGCCATTACACACCCTGACCAGCAGAGGGGCACACGCCGACCGGGGGAGTCCGGACGGCGCGGAGCAAAGGGGAGCTTTGGGACGTCTTGTCTCAGAGCGGGACAGGGACAGTTTGGACAGCAGCTGTGGGGACTGGAGCTCACTGTAAAGGAAGTGGTGTACAGAGAAGTCATTCACATGTGTACAGAATCTTCTACTAACACAGTCCCATGTGTAAGATACAGTAGTAATATACAGTACTGCGCTTCTTTACCCTCCACATGAAGTGTCAGACCAGCTCCATCTCGTGGGACATGGGAACATGTTGGATCAGGAGACGCTGGATCGCTCATGTTTACATCGCTCTCAGTATTGGCTCTGCTTTTTGATTTCCAGCCGTGTGTAGGTGCTGTTCGCTGTGCTTGTGTCTTTGTGAAGAGAAGCGCTCTGAAGAGGAATGCTTTCACCTTCCATCACCAGAATTATTTATTATTGTTCGGTTTCTGAACACGGTCTAGGTTTGTATTTTATCTGATTTTATTTTGAATGCTGAGTTAGGTCAAGTGACCAAAGGGTGTGGTCATGTGACCGTAAGTTAAGTTTGGTCATGTAGGTGTGGGACCTCATCTGAGGAGACACCTTTTCTTTAGAGTTTTTCCATTTTGGCCCAGGCGTGGAGTGTAAGATCAGAGCAGTGAGGTAGACCTGGGTATGTACAGTGCATAACAACATTGTGTCCACCTGCCTAATACTGGTGGACATAATGTTGTGATATGTTCAGTGATGTGCCTAATGCGCAGCCCCATGTAACAAACACCTGTTTATGAGAACCAGCGTTCACTTCAGCCCCTTCAGAACCAATCTGACCCTGGTCAAACTCACTCAAATTCTTACTCTTGATTGCATTATTTATTCATTGTTGAGTCACTGACACCCTAATACTCCTCCAGGTACTCCAGTCTTCTCCATCACAAGCAGCTCCAGGTATATTCAAATCAAGATCCTGGCTCACCATCTGGTCATGGGTCCCCGGGCGCTGCATTGTAGTAGAGACCAACTGATCTCAAAAGTTACTTATTCATCTTTTTGTTGCGGGGCCAGTGATTTAAAATATTTGGTTTACAAGATTATGAATTGTTTCTTTTTGTTTTTTAATAATGGTGTTTATGAAGAATCATAAATAATGCTATAAGTGAAGTGCAAACAGATTTAGCCATCTCTTTGAGTGAGCTGGTCAGACCTCTGCTTATACGAATGTCTGGATGTGAGATGGTGGTATGGTTGTATGAGTGAGACCATGCCCTGGGTCACATGTGGCGTATGGCTCATGTATGTGGTGAGCCTGTGCGCCGCGGGGCCAGTATTAGTCAGTGCCAAACAGCAGCAGTGCATTCATGTGTTCACCAGACTCTCGGCCCGCGGCGGGGACATGGACCGCAGCTTGGACCGCGTGGGACTGTGCATGGTTTTAGTGTTTTACTTTCTAGTGTTCTGCATTTGTTTATTGTACATACCTCTATTTATTTAATTTATTTATTGAACTTGATTTGTGTCTTATTTAAATCTGTATTTATTGAGGAGACCAGGATTGTGTGGGAGATGTTCAGCTCTATAAGAGGATGCATTATTACTGACGTTTGGGACATTTGAGAGCCTACAGGACTGCTGTAACACTCATCCATGTGCAGTATGTGTCATCAGTGTCACAGAGTGTGGTCATGTGACCTCGCCATGTGGTCATGTGACTCATTGTGTAGTCATGTGACCTCAGAGTGTGGTCATGTGACTGGATCTCATCAAGTTAAGGAATGTTTACATTTTGTACAAATACATGATGAGGGCCATGTTGTGTTCAACTAAAAATCATCTATGGAAGCTTTTTTGTTACAGACTCAAGCCCCATAAGCAAAGCCCACCCCTCTCCTCGCTGACGTCTGTTCAGGACCTGACCTCCACACAGAGAGGGGGCAGTGTTGAGAGCTCAGATGGACCATGTTAACAGTTGTGTCAAAGGGCTCATATTGTTGCAGTGCTGTGGTCTGCGTCTGTGTCAGAGCTTCCATAGGTTCTTCATGTGTTTACATATCATCTCCTCTACCGAACTAACACAGGATCAGCACCATCACCATTTTGTTACAGCCCTTGTACAGCACAACTTTACATAAGCAGTAAATAAATACACTTTAATGGGAGGATTGTGAGTGGTTTATGTGAGTTTGGTGTGTGTGCTGCACACAGTTTCACTGTTAAACAAAGAGGTCTATGCAAAACCAGTCCTGCAGTCAACATCAACAACATCAATACTTGAACCACTGTAACCATTCTGCACAATATTGGAAGGTTAAAAAGGGCATCTGGACTAGGTTTCAGAATAAAATTCACCTGGATGATTGAAAATCTTCACCGTCATTCTAGGCAATAATAAGTCAGTCTTTGTACTTTAAATCACAAATCAGATTTAAAAGAGGAGGGTAGAGATGTCACTAATTTTACTCAGGTTAGAGTACTGTTACTTCAAAATAATGTTATCCAAGGTAGAAATTACCTCATCCAATTATTATATTTAGTGAACAGTTCCATCCTCTTCCAAAAAACAAAACAGGAGTTCCCCAAGGAACTTGACTATAGGTCCTCTTCTCTTTAACCTGTATGTCAATAATCAGATATGCTCCGAAGTTTGCAGATGTATACTGTGCATTACTGTCACGCCACACACGAACAATGGGCTCATAATCCTTCAACTAGGGACATACTTATGAAGACAGGCCTAGCAGCTTTAAAGGATCGCTAAAATGCAGAGATCATATTTCCTACACAGAAAATAAAGCATATCTTAACCTTTAGAAAACATGTGCATGGCTTGATGACCCCCTCCTGACTTCATCTACTTTTCAGTCTCTCACAAATAGCACTGGTCTTCCAGCAGGTTCAAATCAACTAGGAGCCATGTCTGGTCAAGTATCTTCAGTAAATACACTGACCGGACAAAGGCCATTAACAGGTTGAACTTGTACCTGATAAAGTGTCCAGATGTGTGGTCTTCTGCTGTAGGCCTGATAGGTTGTTGATTGTTTTGCTATATGCTCATATGAAATAATGACGATAAAAACTGAAGCCGCTAATGTTCACCATTGCAGCCATAAGTACCATATGGCAGTGTCTTCAGGCCTGTGCTTCAGCCTGGGGGTGTGACAGACCCTGGAACACTGGAGGTTCACTTGTATTAGAGCTCTTTTCCTACTGGTTATTCTCCTTTACATTTTTCAGGTACTAAGCACGACCCAAAATGTAATTTACATGAAGTCCAGAAAAAGATATTTTTCAAAAATGACTCAGTGGCCTCCCTTCAAAATTAAAATTGACTATGACCCCACCGTAGGCCAAAAGCTAATAGAAGTCAGTCATCTTGGTTCTTAGTTGTGATCACCAAAACCACAAAACGTAGCTCTTGTACTTGTTCAAAAAAATAGTTCTAATGCTTATCCGTAAGGCTCAAAACTCCTCTTAATATAAATATTTCTAAGATGAAAAAATATTCATCACACCCTATCTGCAACAGGATGTTATTCAAAAAGTTTCCAAAATATTAAGTAC
>JAVQJW010329836.1:0-10857 GCA_036025195.1 Hypseleotris klunzingeri
CTTATATCTAGTTCTGGATAGGGAGGCCAACCAGAGTGCTCCTGTCCTATGAATGTAAGTAAAACAAAAACCCTTATAATACAGCCCACAGGTGACCTCAAAGTCATTTTTTGTTCTCAGACTACTACTACTGTTATGCTGTACTAATAGTCAGTCATGGACCAAGTTGTAACAATATACTTAACAAGGTCACTGATATCATCAACCAGAAACAAAACTGACTGATACGGCCCATTTGTTACACTAAAACAGTTCATTTGTGCCATGTCACTATCTGACGCAGTGCTTGGAGCAGGTTTCTTTTTGGTTAGGTCCAAACTCATCTGTCACCCCCAAACCTGGTCAGGAAGTGCTGGGATGCTGGCAGTGTGAGGAAGGCAAAGGGACTAGTTTGGAATATTTTGGAGTATTCCCTGTAGTGTGGTCGGAAAATCTTAGCAGCGAGAAGAGATACATGGGTGAAAGGAACAAGACCTTATTGACAGGGCTCAACTGATTGTGGATGTTAAAACGTTTTCCAACAGCTTTAAACAGGCCAAGGTTAGTTTTGATTTCCTGTGTGTACTTGGAAGTTTCTGCCCTCACATTATTTAGTTGAAACAATATTTCCTGAATTGCAACTATTTGACCCACTCCCAGCTCCTTGATAGCCTTCTAGTATTCATTCTTTCCTGTAATTTGAACTACTTTGACATACCTTTTTACAAACAAAGCAGGTTTTTATTTGCATTTTCATTGTATGTGGCTTTTAAGACTCCAGCTTAGACACCTCAGGCCACTATCAGATATCTTGAAAAGTCATTCCCAACTTCTTACATTCCACTCAGTCTCTCTCTGCACGGATGACAGACCATAACAGTGTTAATCATGTTTTATTCTGCCAGTCAGACTGAAGGCATCTGGATAGGCCATTTCACAAGTCAATGGCCAAGAGCAGTAGGTCGCAGTGTTGCCATAAATCAGCAAGCTAACTACTGTCTATAAATTTGAAGGGAGCTTGTTGCTTAGCTTGAATTTTTTTGACTGGTGTCGTGGTGTGAGGCGATGTGCACAGGATGTGAGTTATGGGGGACCACCTGATTGCCAAGACTGATTCTATAAGTCTGGTCGAAACGATTAGGACAATCAGACCAATCATGATTAATCGATTCTTGAAATAATCATCAACTAATTTAATAATCAAATAATTTTCAACTGAACTGTAATTAAGCCAAAATTTACAACAATTGCATATTACATACATTTTGCATTAAAGAAGTAAATATTCTCTATCCAGAAGTCCTCAGGTGGTTAAGTTTCAGTTTGGTTTAAAGTTGTTTACATTTTGTAAAATATCTCGCACATTTACGCACATTTTTCAGTATTATGATTAATTGATTGTAGCCTTACTGATTATGCTGTTTTAATGTTCTGGGTTCCAAGGAGAGAAACTTTGGCTTTGTGCTTAGAAAACAATACAGTGCTGTGTGAGTCTGGCCCTTGAGCTCTTAGATGTCCTTGTTCATCTTTTGTTACTGTTACGTTCTCTCCTTCAAAGCCTCTCATTTTGAATCTGGTGTTAGAGGCAGCTCAGCAGAAGTTTGAGCAGGAGCCAGCAAAAATAATCATAAAGCTCAGAATCTGTGCACACATCTCCGCAGTTGCTCGTAATGGCTATTAATGGCTCCTTGAGGACAGTTTAACCCTCTGAATGAAGTCTGTTAAAGATGAATAGGCTATGAGCTTAGGTGCACATTTTTAATGTAATGATGGACCATCTTCATGAGCATTTGCAGTTCATATAGCAAATTTCTTATAACTGACATTTTTGTTTTTTTCTATTTTTACATTGGAATTTTATATTTTAGTAGTGCCTGTTTATCGACCTGTAATTTGGGATTATTCAAGATATTCATATTTCACTGCAGTTGTGTATATAGTCAGTTGTAAGCATAGTTTTGATAATTTTGTGGCACTATTTTTAGTTTTTATTAAAAAAATATATATTACTGTACTTCCAATGCCCTTTGTAAAACACCATAAAACACCAGCAGGGGGTACCAGACTCTCAATTTTGGGTGGCATCCAATGAGATAAACATGTAGATTTTGTACCTCTAGTTTGTCTTAACTGTAACATGGCTATATATTGAGCAGGTACAGTGTGATAGCAGAATTCAATTATTATTATATATTATTGATAGTGGTTAATGATTACCTTCAATAAATAAACTATGAGTAAATGTTTGAAGATAAAAGAGCATATTCTGAATTATCTCCGCAGCATGTAAACTTACTTAGTCAGAGCCGCTGTACTGTTCCTTATGAGACATTGGCTGCTTTTTGATAAACACTGAATCCAAATTGAAATACTTTGTAATGACCCGTGCAGTCATGATGATTGGACCTTGATTGGAGTCGGTGTGGATGAGTGAACAGGAATTTAATTTAGCCTTTTATATTTTCTGAAATGAAGTTGTTTTTTTCATTGCAGTTTCTCTTGTCTTAAGCCTTATATTTCCTAACACAGTCAAAAGAATCTTTAAAAACTGTCAATTAATAATACATTTTCTTTGTATTTTTTAAGCCACCAATCTATACATAAAATGGCAAGCACAACCTGTGTTTTAAAAAACAGAAACTTTATCATGGATTGAAAACCTCTGAATCCAATTTGAACTGACTCACCATTACCTACTGGTCGTGAGTTGTTGCGCCATCTGCAGGAAATATAGTAAATATATCAAGATTTAAACAAGCCTTTTTCCTGCCTGCATGATATAGAGTTTTATGCAAATACTAATTTAACTTAGATGTAAATATTTGATAATTTCCACCTAAACATTTCAAAGTTAATAGTAATCTCATTCTTAACATCTAAGTCTAGTCTAGTCGAGTCTGATTTGCCAAGTAAAACCAGGCTGGCAGTATTACGCTCTTTTGACCAGCTGATCAAACTTGATGTCACTGATTGTTGACTCTGACGCAGTGACGTGTGAGGTTTACCTGTAGTCTGGTGGACCTGGCAGATGACCATGTTTTCTGATGTGTTTGTGCGTGTGTGTCAACTCTGTCCACACCAAATGCCCACCCTCCCCATAACAGGAAACATGAGGTGAGAGCAGGGTTTATGGGCTAATATGTCCTCAAAGGAGACTCTTGTTTTGAAACAGAGGTGCAGCTCTTCAGGCTTGTTTTCCATATTGGTCTGGTGTGGAACGTTTTGACCTTGGCACCGGGGCAGGAAAACATGACACGGAGTGGCTATGGCTTTGAACGCATTGGGGACGTGTGAGGGTCTGCCAGCGCTGTGCCCATCTCCTCGGGTGGGTTAGGTACAGGCTGGACCTTAGGGTATATAGGAGGACTTCATCAACTGGAACAGCTCATGGTGAATTTGTTGGGCATGTAGATAGTTCATCAAAAGTCAGAGTGCATTATTTAATTTTCTGTATAACAATCAAATTCATCCATGTTAAAATTTTGAACAACAATCCCCCACCCCCACTAGACTAAGAACCTAGGGGAAACACTGTATAAAATAGAAAATGCTCAAAAATTACAGGGAAGCAGTTTTTACATTGGTCAAAGTGGTATCCCACAAACGCTGATGTTGCTGTAGAGGCCAGGGGAGAAACAAAAGTAAAACTGACAGAAAACCTACTTTATCATAGAATAGATACATTTCAAACATATTTATGTTTTAGAAAACTTTAAGACTACACCTTTAAATGTCAATGATTGTAAATATAGTCACTTTTGAGTTGACAATAAAAAAGCATGTCAGGGCCTGATGCTAAATTATAATATATTTCGCATCTATTTGATATTTCATGTGTGTAATGTTAAGTATTCAGATATTGTACAACTTACCAATGAATACAAGCATGTGTTTAGAAACAATTATTTTTACTATGGACATTTATTAACCAGAAACTTCTGTTAATTCAATGCAATGTGCAGCTTCCACTTTGTGACCATCTTATACCAGTGCTCGGAGCAGGTTTCTTAGTTAGGTCCAAACTCATCTGTTATCCCCAAACCTGGTCAGGAAGTGCTGGGATGCTGGCAGTGTGAGGGAGGCAAAGGGATGAATGCCACGACTAGTTTGGAATTTTCCGGAGTATTCCCGAATGTGCGGTCGGAAAATCTTAGCAGCGAGAAGAGATGAGGAGTTAGATGGGTGAAGGGAACAAGACCTTATTGACAGGGCTCAAGTTGGACACACCTCAGACATGTCCAAAACTCTTGATTCATGTGGATGTTGCAACTAATGGTCCCGGGACGACAGTAGGTTTTCCAACACCTTTAAACAGGCCAGGGTCAGTTTTGATTTCCTGTGGCCATTTATGTGTCATCATGAAGTGAAAATTATAACATTTTTCTTCTCCAGCCATTGCCACAGCAGCCAGGTCTTTCCGATGGGTCAATAAAACGGTTTAATAACGTTATTCTATTCAGTATTCTTTCTAAGAGTTTGTTTTATTTTTATTCATGATTTATTCTGCATGTTTTTTTACATGTAAGTTTGTTTTTTGTGATTAAACCTAGACCTGAAAGTGTACTGTCTTTTTTTTGCAGGACGGTTCCTACCTGGCTGAGTTCCTCCTCGAAAAAGGCTATGAGGTAAGAGAGACCCTAATAGATGATTCAATATTTTAACCAGTAATACATTAAATGAACTGCAGAAATTGGGTAAAAATAGACTGTGGTTGCATGCACATTTCATTGAGTTTCCAACTGGCTACAGAATAATTGTGATGAATGACTGTACATGGCTCACATTGAATCACCCCCTAATATTTTTCCAGTAAAATATTTTTTATTTATTAATGTTGTGTGTAGCAGCATTTTATTTTAAATCATTTCACAAACGATTGTTATAAAAGTGGTAAGTTGTTTTGAGGAAATAAATATGCAGTGCCCACATTTGCCAAATCTAAGTGAATGTTTAGAAGTTTAACAGTTAATATTTATTCTTCTTTTTAGGTTTAAAAGGTGTGAACTGAATCACAAATTGAAAATCTAATCACAATCAGTAGATATTGTATCAGAATTGTGCATTTTATACATGTCTAATGTTTTGAAGCCATACTACACCAGTATTAGAATAATACATTGAGAAAATAATAGCGCTTGCAATAAAAAATCGTTCAGCCCCAATCCCTGACTTCATGCTCATGCTAACAGACATTGAGAAATTGTGATAAGAAGACCTTGTAATGGTCTGTGTTGCCAGGTCCAAAGAGGTGGCATATACTCCTACATATGTTGACTCACACCTGACGCTGATAAACCCTTTTGTGTTGCCCCTGAGCTTATTAACCCATGACATTTCACCCCAGGGTCAAACCATTAACAAGAAAAAGGCTGTTATTATACGATAGTGTGAGTGAGGTCACTAACTTCACCTGCTGCTAGGTGTGTTGTAGCAGCTGCAATATCAACACAGCCTTTTAGACCAATGACAAACTTTACTTTCACACCAATAAAAAAATCTTACTGTAACTAATTAACCTCATGTTGAACCAAGTTTAATGTTATTTTTTAGTAGTAGTGGCATGATGTAACTTCCCCTCACATGTACAAAAAAATAACACTCTTTCACATTGCTTAGTCAGCTTTGTTGTGCTACAAATGCTATGTAACAGAGAGGAAGTAGCCTGATTTTGCATTGAGGTGAGGTGCATGGAGCGGCATGACAGAAGAGCGTACAGACAGGAAGTGCACAGTGAATACAGGAAGTGAGGTCAGGGCACGGTGTCCTCCCTCGAATGGACTCCCCACGGATCAGACAGCGTTATCTTCTATGTGCAGAGCTTCCTCAAATATCACACAAAGAACTAATCACACAACATAACACGTTTGGTGGTATCAAAATAGTCGTAATAGTCACTGGTCAGTTAGAGATGAAAGTCTCTTCAAACATAAAATTTACACAATACAATGACTGTTATTGTACTCGATGACCAAAGGATCTTTATTAGGTTGTCATATTTACGTGCTCGCGAACCAGTTTTCAATATTTTCAAAACTAAGAATTTTCACATACAACGATGTCCAGCGTTCATATATAGGCAATATAAGAATAGAGCATACTTTATTGTCCTCTTAGGGTATTTTGTCTTGAACTCAGTGCTATTAACAGTTGCTACAGAACATTTAAGACAATGACATTCACCCCACATTCACTATTAACAATACTGTGACATACAAAATATACAGTATAAATTATAGATACAGCTACAACATCGACAACTCTCGCAATGTGTTAAGTGCTCTGTGTCTTCAGGTGATTAAATTTGCAGTTGTGTACACGCAGTCTTATTCTTGATGGTAGGAGGTTGTATTATACAGAAAGTGGATATTGGACCTCTGACATGATTTTTATTTAGTGTCAGTTCTGTAGTCTGAACTGCCTCATGCCTTATTAACTTTGTTCGAATCTAAAAAATCTTCTTGGTCTTTTCACCAGGTCCATGGCATCATCAGACGATCCAGCTCATTTAACACCGGTCGCATTGAACATCTTTACCAGAATCCACAGACACACACTGAAGGCAGTAAGTAGAAGATGGAAGTCTGTTTTTCATGGCAATAACTTTCGATGTTTGCATACATCCACTGTTGTATTTTTTTGTTGATTATTTACCCCTATTTTGTAGATATGAAGCTGCATTATGGAGACCTAACAGACAGCACATGTTTGGTGAAGATCATGAACCAGGTGAAGCCTACAGAAGTCTACAACCTGGGAGCACAGAGCCACGTCAAGGTACATGAAATGTTTCTGTAAACGTTTTTTTTTTATAGACACTTAGAAGATTATATGAATTGCCCATTAAGAGGTGGGAGTTGGGGCCACAATATAGCTCAGTCTGGAGAACATGTGGCCCATATTCAGAGCTTCAATGCTTGCCCGGGCATTGTGAGTTTGAATCCGGCTCATGACAGTTTGCCAAATGTCATTCCCTACTCTTCTCGTTTCCTGTTCCACTACTATCCTATCAATAAAGCCAACGATTGTTGAGATCTTTCTTAAAACTTGTAGATAGCATTTTAAAATGACTGATGACGATGATTAGAACAAGGTAAGTTTTAGCTCTATCCATTCCCATTTTTATTTACCTTCATGCACAGATAGCCTTCCAAAGATATTCAGGTTTCATTTTAAATTCACTGTAGTTACTGTGAGTTCTTACGAATCTGTGATGTTGAAAAGAGGCTTTGACTTTTGGGAAGCGAGGAGTGAGTGAGTGTGGAGGATGCTGGAGCTGATGGGACAGGAAGTCTTGTTTTTTTGGATGGGTCAGTCTGTGCCACAATGTCCCTTTTGTCTTGGAGCTCAGCAGTGATCCCAGGAGATCCCTCGGCGCCGCCTCCCTTCTCCTGAACTTTACTGTGGGATCTGACACACAGTCTCCAGGCAGCACTGATCCCCCGCTCTGCAACCACGGCCTTAGTCAGTCTGCACATAAGAACATTTGTGCAACACTTGGACTTAAAACTGTCAAAACCTTAGCATGTATTGAGTAAAAAATATCTGAAGACCTGAATACTAGGGCTGAAAACTTTTAATCAAATATTGAAATAATTGTCAACTCATTTTTAAATCATTAACTGGAGTATACAGACTCTAAAACATGTCATGCTCAGATACAAGATGTTTAAGAACCCACACAGAGCATTAATTGGGCCAAAACAGTAGAAAAAATATATACATTTTGAATTTACGATGGAAAAACCTTTGTCTGGTAATATGTTCTATCGGGAAGTCCCCAGGTGGCATAGTTTCAGCTTCAGTAGGTTAAATGTTTGAAAAATGTCATATTTACGTACCAACTAACTGATTAATTGTAATAAGATTAATCAATTTAAATAAAAATAATCATTAGTTGCAGCCTTACTGAATCCTGTTTAGTGCTGATCGATAACTTTGGGAATGGTCTTGTGATTCACTAGTTGTTTTTGCTATGATTGACTTTGAACATGGCGTGGTTGTTGGCGCCTGGTTGACAATTTCAGACAACCATTTACAACCGTTTACAGAGATTGGTTTGTAAATTACTGGGTCAAAATTACGAAATGAAATGAAAGTAAAATAAAAGAAAGTCAGAAAATGTACGAGTGGGAGCATGATGACTTGTATCTCCACATCCTTTTGTGGTCAGCGTCTGTGACTCTGCTCTCACCTCCCACTATCTTCACTAGGCCACACAGGCTCCAATGTCCGAAAATCCCGGTACCTGTGCGCAGCTTTCTTTTGTTTATTTGTCTCTGCCCCAATAAACCAGACTCTGGTTAGTCCTCACCACATGATGCCAGCTCAGAACAGCTGATCCCACTGGATTACGGGCAGCAGTGGCGTGGGCCAATTTCCAGTCTGTCTCAATGCTAAGGAAACTCACTTTGGCTACTCTATCCCTCTTCTCTTTCAATCTCTGTTTAGTGATGTTGTAGTGTGTGAACAGTGCAACGGACCAGACACGGTCTTTCAATGGGAGTTTGGATGACTTTGTTTCACCTTCCAAGGACATGCATATATAGTCTTAATATTTATAACTTTTGTAAGGTTCTTCACAAAGCACTTTCCAATTGAGTCAATTATTCATTCACTCCTCAGTCACACACAGGTGGTCACAAGTTACCTTTTTAGCTATTGCGACACGGGTATCCTTTCTGATTACCTCAACAATCAACTTTGATATGCGAGTTCTAAGGGCAAGGTAGGTAAAATGTGTCTCTCAAGAACACAATGGCAGTATAAACTAGAGCAGTCTGGTTGGTGGACAATCTGCTTTACATCCTGGGCCACTGCTGACCCCCAATTGTGTCTAACTGCTCCTTGTAAAGACCTGTCTCAGGCTCAAAGTAGCTATAATCTCTGACTACAGTGGCTTTTCTAAATGCACTGTTTTTTTCTCGACTTGACTTGGATTCATCCTAAGTCTTAAGCTTTTCTCTCACAGGAACTAACCTTTTGGTCAAGACTTGGTCTCCTTTAGTTTTTGTTTTATTAAATTATCTCTCTGTGGTACATTTAAGTCTTACTGTAATCTGTTCTTATTTCAGATGTATTTGTGTGGGTGCTTGTTTCCGCTACACAGTCATCAATGAGAACAGAGCCATGTTATTTTCTGATACTGCTGCTGGGGCGGAGGGGGCTTAGGGAATAGTACATTGACGACTACTACGCATGTAAAACAGACAGAATAGTTTTCTTTGTGAGGGTAAGAAAACATAATCTGTCTCTTATAATCCCGACAGTGTCATAACAACAACACATTTGTACAAAGGATATGTCCCAATGAGAGTTTCAGTAGTAACTTCCGCAGTACTTACTCATTAAAGAGAGAAAACATTGAGATATTTGGGGATTTGGTTGAAAGACATAGTCTTGATATACATTCTTTTACCCTTTCTTTACCTTTCATAGGTGTTGTAAATGTAGAAGCCAACACACTGAATTTTAAAACGCTTTGCTGGATGAAAAGGGTGACTGTTACAATGCAGTTTACCATTGACTATTGTTAGCTGTAAATTGACTTTGCCAGCAAACCTTTTTTCATAACAATGTATGAACACAAAATGTGAATATAAAAGAGCTCACAAATTTGTTGCACTTTTATCAGCTATACTTCATCTGAATAAATAAAAGATGGAAGGTATATCGACTTTGCATTGCTAGGCAGACAGTAGTGCTGATTTGATGTAGAAGGCAGACTTTATCATTAAATCTCCATAAAATTCATTAAAGGGCTTGTTTTTCAGTTATATTCTTCCTTCTGTCTCTAGCCTTTAGTATCTGTCCGATCCAGATTCAGAAGCTGCTTGACATAGACGCACCACAATTTCCCCACATAGCCCTGCTCTGTTTGTTTGGTGTGACGATCTGTTTATAGCGCTTAAGCGTGCCAGCAGTTTACTCTTATACACATCCTGTAATCCTACCACTTACTACAGTTGTTACGCAACCTCTGGGCTTTGTCAGGCTTGTTGTTTTGGCTGCTCTGTGTGTCAGACACTTCAGTCTAATGTGTGGGCAGAGAACATGTTTCTTTTGATGTGATGAGACTTGGATGCAGTATAAAATTTTCTTATCTGGTTGTTACGGTGACCTTATGCACACACACACAAACGTGTCTCTCACACACAGAAGGCAATGTGAGTAAAAGGTCTTGCTCAAGAACACAATGGCACTGGGATAATTGGGGATCAAACTGCCGCCAATGACTATGAATTATTATTATTATTATTATTATTATTATTATTATTATATGTTTGGTGGTGGTCAGAGAGACTGTAGACGTAGACTGGCAGCCATGCTTCTGTCAGTGTGCCCCAGGGCAGCTGTGGCTGCACAAGTAGACATGAGATCCTCTGGACGATAATAATGATGATCAAGAAAAATGAATAATGAGTGGTCTCATCCTCTTAACAGCTCACTGGCCCGGTTTATTCACTCTGTGATTGGTGTTTACATTTGCTCCGTCCAATCAGGCGTCGGTGGAATGCCTGCTGCTCCGGGTTGGGCCTTAGTTTGGATCGGGATTACCACATTCCCGTCTGAAGCGTGTATATTCTCTCTCTCTGGACTCATTAGCTGCATATGTGCGGTCTGGGTGTGTTTAAGGTGCCATGTTTTCCATTGTTTTAGAATTGCCTTTCAGAATATCTGCGGTTTTGGCCCAAATACAGATGCATGTAATTGCAATACTCGGGCTGTATGATGTTAGACAAAACATGGACATAACTATATTTCTCTACACATAAGGTCAATGCACTATTAACCATTGACAAAGTAAGTAGTCTTTTCAGCAACATCAAAACGTAATCAAGACTAAACTTTATCAACAAGTAAACAAGGCCTAAACCAGGA
>JAVQJW010330229.1:0-10090 GCA_036025195.1 Hypseleotris klunzingeri
GTAGTGTGGTCACATGACTGGATAAAGGTATTTTTTTAATCTAAATGCTCACTTTGTAAACTGATGGAAATAAATCACAAGCTATGAGTTCTCTTGGATCATCAACCAACCCAGTACAAATCTGAAATAACCTTACATTTTCTGGTCCATGAGGGAACATACTGAAATTTATTCAACAATATACAACTGAACCAGATGACATTATGCACAGATACCGCCTGCCAGCATGAAAGGTTAAGATACATTTCATATGCTCCTAGAGGTGCATCCTGTGTGCCTTCTTTATCTCCAAATGTTTCAAAACCAGCCAAGCTCCCTCCATAGACATCCACAGAACACATCCAACTCAGAATACATTTTTAAACATGTTCATATTTACTTCATACTGCAGATAATTCCAGATAGAGATAAAAGAGAGAGCGCCTTGGATTACTGCCAGCTCTGCATCTCAATCCTGGCACAGTCTGACCTTCCCCACCCGCTCCATCAGAGAGGCCAGAAGTGACACTTAGCAACACTGCCTTATCGGATCTTTATTTTCCTTCATTAATAATGTCAAACTGCGCTGATCCTGATGAAGACTATTCACTATCCTACAACACCTAACTAATGGGCTCTATTTGTATTCCCGGCGCTGATATGATATTTGGCAGCCAGTGGTCTAGACAGAGGTCTTATGGTACATGAACAGCACAGAACAATCCCTCAGAAAGAAAAGAAAAGGGCAATTCAATATGAAATGAGATTTTGTATTGCTTCACTTTTTGTCTGACTCCGCATTGATCAATAAACAGGTACTAACCTAATCGAATTTGAGCATGGACATGGGAAAGGCTGGTGATAGGATCTACTAGTCTAAAAGGCTCAATTTATGAAGTTTGCATTGAATAAAGGAAAAGGCCGAGGTCACAAGCCAGTGTGCTTCTTATGCAAGTTCTAACAAGGTGATTTCTTTAGTTTCTTATTTAATCAGAAAAGCCTCAATACATTAACATTATCATTTACAAGGGACTTCTAAGCCCAATGAGGAATCCTTTGTACATTTTTAGTGGTAGAGGTTACCAGAGTACCCAGAGGAAACCTACACAGTCACAAGAAGAACATGCAAACTTTACATTGAAAGGCTATCTCCAGTTGGGCATCCAGCACAAAAGATATGCCAAATGAGTATCAAGTAGTAGTAATCAGTAATAAGTCACTGCCCACTTGGGGGCGGATGATTTGCTGTGCCAAATCCAGAAGAAACAAGCCAAAATGAACTAGAGAATAAGAATTTAATTTAAGGGTGTGCTGAAGAAGCCACTAATGTAAGTTCACATAGCCAACAACTGCAGCACAATACAGCATCCGCGGGCCAATTCATACTGCTGATTGAAATGCATCTCATTACATCAATTTAACTTCCATGCCTTCCCTTTTCACTTGAGTGGACCTATTGATTTGTGCCACTAAAGCACTATGGGACTGCCTGGTGCACTGTCGCTGTCCTTTTCAGCACCACTCTGTTGTTAGACAAGGGGAAAGCAAGTGAGGATAAAACTTCACCAGATATTCACGCTCTCTTTCACCCAACATGTGAAATCAAATCAACACGTCCGAGGTTGTTCACTCTACGCAGTCAAGCAGCCAGCACCACCACAACCACAGACAGACCGGCCCAGTCGCACAAATTAAGAAAATTAAAAGCCAGCGGTCCGCACCAACAACTCACTATTCCATCACATTTGCAAACTGTTGAGAAGATGTTAGCGAGTAGAGGGGTGATTGTGCATGACGTGATGATGGGGTGGTTTGTAACTTACCAGCAGAGTGGCCCCGGTTGGTGGCATCGTGGTCACTATCGCCCTGTTCACTATCTCCATGACCACTGTCTTTGGAACTCACAATGTCCGCTTCCTGGAACGCTGAACTGTTAGGGAAAGAAGAACAAGCAAGAAGTTAATAAATTGGGATGGATTAAACAGGAACTCAAATTAATACAGTCACAGTGTCCAAATTGGATGTTACACATGGCATGTAATGATATCCAGTGCTCTAATAGACACTGCACTGTTAGTAATGGGTAGGATGCCAAATTGAAAGATGCATTGGGAACTGCATAGCCTTTCTGAAGGTTTGATTTGCATTAGGATAGTACATACATTTATTCATTTGTATTCTTATGTTGTTGTTTTTTTCATTATGGGTAGCAGCCAGTGACTGGAGCGGATATTCCACCAACTATGGGCATTATTTGGGGTACAGTGGCCAGTTCATCACAAGGATGACACACAAAGTCAGATAATCTTTCACACTCACATTCATTCAGACAGATTCTTCAAACACATGCATGTCTTTGGAAAGTGTGAGGTAGTGAATGTACACACAGTAGATAATAAAGAGAACCCATGGAAACACAGGGAGGAACTCACAATAGGCAAAAGGCAATAGGCTCTACAAACAGTGAATGCTGGGTGCTACTTGCATAGTAAAGTAAAGGGATAGAATGTGAAGTTAAAAAAAAAAAAAATTTAATACCTGTTAACACGTCTGGGTCTGTCCACCAAATAGCTTAGCTCTGATCGCTGGTGCTTTGTCTAGAAGAGAGGCACACATGGTATCAAGTTTGAAATAGTCAAATATAGCAATGTAATTCAATCACATTTCACTGTGGGTATAGCTAACAGTGGGGTGCACAAGTCCCTCTGTGCCTGAATGACTGGGTGAGTGGAGTAGAGAAAGTGAACTGGAGAGGCGAATGAATGGGTAAATGATTGAGCTCCACAACGCTCACACTGAACAACCTTTGTTCGTGTGCTGCCATGCCGGTTCGTGCACAGAATAACTAAACCAGGCATAGGGCTGTGACTGCCTGACTATATTTCCCAGTCACTCGGCACTTTGCAATAAAAAGCACCCCAAATACGTTAGGAAATGAGTTATTAGAAAGTAGAAATTGTCTGAATATTGTATTTTGAAATATTTGTGCAATTTTAAAAACTGAGATCATGCTAATTGGGGTGTGATGTAAAACAGCAAAAATATAAATATATATTTTGCTCAAAACTATGCTTTTTTTTGTCTTTTCATCAGTTTTCTCTTTACTGAACTTCATAGAAGACGTAGGTTATACTTGACTTGACCACTGACTTTTAAGCTGATAACAATTAAAGACCACTGGGCAGGAATGCCAATATCAGATATCGCAGATGCCCTCTCACTCAGTGGGACTTCTGCTGCTCATGACCCCAATGCACTCATTTTGTTGATCTTTGTTGATCTTTAGTGATTAACTAATGTAGCATATATTCTAAACCAGACTGTATTACTGTATTTAGGATATGGACAATGTGATTATAATGAGTTGAATGCGCATGTCACTTTTTTTACGCATGTATGAATGACTTTCCTCACCTCATTGGAAAGAATGCTGCCATTAGATATGATGTCAGGCTGCTGGTCACTGTAACCGGTGACTATGGCCCCGCAGGGATTCGTGTGGTCCGTGTCGGTGCTGCGAGAGGGGCTGCACGGCTTGAGAAACATCAGGTCGGTCTTGGCTGACTCTGGTGTGAGACACACCTGATAACAGTAGGAGTTCTGGTTCTGATGATGATGGGAGCCGAAACCCCCACCCACTCCGCCCACGCCTGACTCCTCCACGGGCACCTGTCCCACGGGCCCCACCCCTGACGTCACGTTGGTGCTTTGGACCAGCATAATGTCTGACTTGCTGAGCTTTTTCTGCTTGCGGCCGCGAGCTTGTCTGCTGCAACACGCTCCGCAGCACATGCAGCAGTCCCCGGCCAGGAGGCATGTGGACAGGCTCAGCTTTTTGTCCTTTTGGCAGCGCACGGCGAGTACAATCATAGCCAGGAGAAAGATAAATGACACAGAGCCCAGGGCAATAATGAGGATGAGAGTCAGGTCCAGAGAAGTGTCTTTGGCCTTGGATGTAGTGGCTCGGTCCCCGCTGCGGCCCTCCACTACACTGTCCACCAGGATGACGCTGACACTGGTGGAGGAAGACAGAGGCGGCTGCCCGTGATCCCTCACCTCTATAAGGAGATCATAAGAGCCTTGGGGGTCGCGCTTTGGGGATATTCTTCGCGCTGTCCTCAATTCACCCGTCCTCCAGTCCATGCGGAACATCCCCATCTCGTTTCCTCGTAAGATGCTATAGGAAAGCCGCGCGTTTTCACCGTCATCAGAGTCCATGGCCACAATGCGCGTCACCAGGTAACCAGGCTCAGCGGAGCGCGGCAGGTGCTCCTTGGCCGTGCCGTTCTTCCCTATGGGGGCTATGACAGTGGGGGAGTTGTCATTTTGGTCCACTATGATTACATTTACAGTGGCGTTTGAGAAGAGCTCAGCTGCGCCAGAATCTTTCGCCTGCACCATAAAACTGAACTCTTTGAGCTGTTCATAGTCAAAGGAGCGCAGCGCGTAAAGATAGCCTGTCTCCTTATTTATGGACACGTATGTTTCCACAGACATTCCCTGGATGTCACACTCCAATATGGAGTAGGTAATGAGTGCGTTCTGGCCGATGTCAGGGTCCAGTGCGCTCACCCCCTGAATGAACGCCCCAGGCACATTGTTCTCTGTCACATAGACGTCATACACCGCCTGCTTAAAGCGTGGCGCGTTGTCGTTTTCATCAGATACGTGCACTTTAATGGACTTACTGGTGGCAAGAGAGGGCAGCCCCTTGTCTTTGGCCACTACTGTGATAGTGTAGGAGTCCGTACTCTCTCTGTCAAGTGGGCCGTCCGTCACTATGGTATAATAATTCTTGAAAGAGGATTTCAGTTTGAATGGGACGTCTCCGAGTATCTCACAGCTCATTTGTCCGTTCTCACCTGCGTCCCTGTCAGAGACACTGAAGAGAGCAATAACTGTCCCTGGCGCGTCTTGCTCACTCACAGATTCAGTCACGGTGCTAAAGCCTATCTCTGGCGTGTTGTCATTCACATCCACGAGTTTAACCAAGACCTTGCAGTGCGCAGGGACCGCGTTTGCGCCCAGGTCTTTAGCTTGGACGTAGATTTGATGCGTGTTGCTCTCCTCATAGTCCACCTCACCTGACACTTCGATCCTGCCCGTCCTGGCGTCAATGCTGAATAAGTCCTTTATTCGTGGTGTGTTGTGGCTGCTAAAAGAGTAAACTATCTCCCCATTCTGTCCCTCGTCCACATCCGTGGCGTTGAGCTGGATCACCAAAGTGCCCACGGGAGAGTTTTCCCGCAGGTTCACTGTGTACACGGACTGCTCAAACGTGGGCGCGTTGTCGTTTGAGTCCAAGACTTTAACCACTAGAAGAGCTGTGCCTGTTCTCTGTGGGACACCTCCATCCACGGCTGTGAGCACGTAACGGTGCACTGCCTGCTGCTCTCTGTCCAGCGGCTTCTCCAAAACCAGTTCAGCAAACTTGTTACCATCGCTTTGCGTCTGCACGTCCAGATAGAAGTAGTTATTGTTTGTGATAGCGTATGTATTGAGTGCATTTGTGCCCACGTCCGGATCGAACGCGTTCTCCACCGGGAAGCGCGTTCCCGGGATAGCGCTTTCTGATATCTCCACTGAAATGTCCGTCTCTGGGAAGCTGGGTGGATTGTCATTGATATCCATCACTTCTATTTCAACGCGAAAAAGCTCCAATGGATTCTCTAGAAAAACCTCCAGGTGCAATAGGCACGGGACAGTCTGCTTACAGATTTCTTCTCTGTCAATTGGTTCCTTTACAACAAGCGCGCCGTTCTCTAAGTTTACCTCCAGATAAGGGGTCCGTGAACTCGCCACGGTTTGGAAACGGCGAGCAGAAAGTTTAGTAATGTCCAGCCCCAAATCCTCTGCAATATTTCCAACCACCGAGCCCGGCTCCTGCTCCTCTGGCACGGAGTAGTGCAGCTGAGACGCAGCTCCATTGAGGATGGTGAGTAGAAACACTAAGCACAGCATCTCCCTCTGGCAAAGTGCACTTTAAAATTAAACAAAACAGAAACAAGTTAATTCCAGTTTTTAGACCAAAGCTGCATTTTTCATGTCCCTTGTCCGTGAAAAGGCAATAGATTTAACAGCAGCAATGCTGTCCCTATATGAAATTCCTCCCCTTTGCTGCGCGTCAGTGGAACATAGTATCGTTTCACTCGTGAGAATCACAGCCATTTGATCCAGGCGTTACTGTTTTAATCAATTCTGCAGAGTTTTTGGCGTCGGCGCAAATATTGCAAAACTGAAGCCAGGACGCATAGCCAACAATCCTCCATAAACACAGTCTTCATTTAAAGTCACAGAACAATCTGAAGAAAATCCATAGGAAACAAAAACAATCCAAAACTTCCTTTTAGGCAGCGCAGAGGATGGAACACCTTGAAAAATGACTTTTCTCTCTGTCTCTCCGTGTGTGTGTGTGTGTCTGTGTGAGAGGATGGAGTCACTGCGTTCAGAGCGGGTTGATGTGAGTTGCTCAGCTCCTGTAAGGCGAGTGAGAGCGGCGGGGTTGGTTTTGCGCACAGATTCTTTTTCCACCAACCAATGGTAGGCTCAGACAGCGGGTGTAATGGCACCTGATTGGGGCTCCGCGACGCCAGCTAGAGCTCACATCGCACCCGACTAACAAAACCAGTTAAGCGCTGCTCTATCTCTCTTTCTCCTCCTGGACCCAGCCTCGGCCGTGGAAGAGAAATTAAATGTTTTACACCTTTAGTGAATTAAAAAAAAGTTGAATATAAATCAGCAGCTCCGATCTTATGAGGAGCAGATTTAGCTTGATTCTAAATGAAAACATAAAAACTTCATATGGAAGTGGTTCAAATATCCATAGGCTACTTTGGTTAACATAATTTATATGCTATTTTAGGTGCTTTGTCGAGTCTCTTTAGGGTTTTAGAATTAAGTGAATACGAACAGGATAAAGACCGCCTGTAATAAACTGGATGTCCCGAGCCAAAAACCACAATGATTAAGTGGCTATCGGTATTGCAACAGATATCTGTGAGAACATCATTAAATGTGCTGTATTAATCTGTGCTTGTGGAGAGAGTAGCAAGGTTTCCCTCAGATTACACGATTACATGGCCTCACCATGTTGCTGATAACTCAAGCAAGCCTCTCTCACATGCTGGCCTTAACTTGCATCATGATCTAATTTTAATTCATAACGCATAGATTTAGTATGCAAATGGGCCACTTGTAAAACGGAAGACACATAGCAGGGGTCTAACTGTTCCACAATGGTGTATAAATGATGACAAAAAGATGAAAACGGGAGTAATTCAGGCTAATTAGCATAAGTCTAATTTGGAGTGTGGGGCTGCAGCAATATGAGGCGTTAATGCAAAGCGACGTGCCCATTGTGGCGCGGATACAACTGCGAGTGATACGCAAATTCCCGCATCTAACAATAACAGTCAGGAGAAACAAAGAGCAGACGTTTGATGAATTTGGAGCCATGTCTGAGCCGTAGCCCTGTGACTGAATGGAGCTGACACGAGCGAGTGGGATCTCAGAGAAGAGGCGAGAGAGAGAAGAGTATGGGGAGGCGCGCACACGGCAGCAGCAACAGCAGCTCCAGGCGCGCACACGTCAGGAGCGCCTTTCTCATAGCCATGCGTGTGTTTTACGGAGACCAACGTCGCCCCCTCGCGTCTGCCCCTTTTCCTTTTTCTGAAATTCAACCACGTGGACTTTAAGAAACTTAAGCAACATATTTGCCCTCAGAAGCAGATAGGCAGGGTCTAATCATGTGTCTAACAGTCTAAATCCATGGGTATAATAAGATCATGTCGTTTTGGTGGCTCTGGTAGGCTAGTCTTTTAGTTTTGACTGTAACCAGGGCTTGACATTATCACTAGCCAATTAGCCAAATGCTTTATTAGCATTCTGTCCAGTTTGCCACTTTGTCTGGTCGGATTGTTCACATTATATACCTACCTATCTCCTGGTGTGTCTCTGTAATCTATAAATAATCAGTAGCAGAAACATATTGTGAAGTAAATTAGAATGTCAAATTATGACAGCTAATTGTTTTTCATACACATGGCTAGTAACTCTTAAGTAACATTTGCCTTTGTGGCCAGTATGGCAGAAATTTTTTTATCAAGCCCTGGTTGTAATAGTTGCTCGGTTAGCTGGATAAGCCAGTGGAAATAAGAATTTGTGCTTTCAATCTTGATGACATCTAACTAATTAGATAATAATTCTTTAGATAATATAAAAATATAAAGCCTAAACAATACTTTTTGTTGAGTATCTGACATGAATAATTTAACATTTTCAGGGCTACTATGAAAGTTGCCACTGGATGTTTTTAAAAAGCAATCCTGCAGCAGGTGGACCATACATTTACAATATGGAACAACTGCATAAAGTAATACAAAACAGCATTAGCACTAGAAACTGGACTTTTGTTGTACTGTAGGCCTTTGTGCTAATGGTGTCTTTTTTCTTTCAGACATAATGGATTGACAGCACACGGGAATGTTCCCCTCTCATCCACAGGTGTTATCAATCAGAGGCTAATCATGAGCTGTCCATTCAGCCGTGAAGTGGGCGGAGTTCACCAAGGTCAGTCACTCTCTTCACTAAAGGCTTTTTAGTGATAGTGCCCTGGAAGATACTGTACATCTCTTTGAGTATTTGGTTTGCATAAAAGTCCAGTGGTGGCTGAATTGTGGAATAGTTTTTAATGGTGATACGTGAGACAGTTTTGAACCTTATTTTGTCCTCACTTTAGCACACTTTAGACATGGTTTGGACCTATTTACGTCTAGGCAGATCTCATCCTTGGCCTAGTTTGTGGTAAAATAGACATATACTCCTGGTTAAGTTTTGGTTTAGATATAGCCTGGTATACAGACCTGCCAACTCTGGTCTGGGTCTTGTCCTTTTCTAATAGTGATCATCATTTCTCTGCATTTTTGTGCACAAACCAATCACAAGCCATTTATGTGTGCTTTGTTGGCTGTATCACATGTAAGCTTTGCTAACATTACTTCCTTGTCAACAAGCTGTGCGTGTTCATGTGTGGGTTTTTAGCGTCATGTCTGGCTCAGAAAAAAATTGTAAACTGCAATACATATTGCTGTCCATACAAACATCTTTGTATAGAATAATAAAAGAGTTACTTGCGGCTGGCGAGGCTAGTTTAGACTTTGTTTAGTCCTGGTTTAGACCAATAAAATGTATTTGGAAAGCCCAATGTCTCATTGCCATTGCATAAAATTGGGTGTTTAAAATTACAATATGGCAATTACAGCACTGTTTCAGTATAGACAAAATCCAGTTTTAGAAAACTAATTTGTCTCTTCACAAGAATTATTGACTACGTTAGCAAACGCATGAGACACTTTATGTAAAGATCTGTTACATCAGCTCACTTCTGCTTAGCATGAAAAACCTACACAGTATTAATTTTAGCCATAAAAATGTCGACAGCGCTTTGAGTCGTTGGTTAACTGCATTTGGCCGCCTTTCGGTTTCATTCTTGGGTTGTTTCTTCTTTGAAAAACACGAGTGGTCATTTCCCTTTCACCGTCGGCACATTCATAATTTATTGGCCTCAAAATGACAAATGGGACATAATTTTTGACAAATGATATCATAACTGGCTGCGATGTGAGGGGCTAACAGACTAGGGCCGTTCTGTAGGTAAAAGCTCGGCAGGCCATTAAAATTTCATAATATGAACAAAAAGGCAATTAAGATATCATTAAGAGGGTTAGCACCCGAAGGATAGAGCGTAAGTCTATTACAGTGCCCTTCAATAGGCCGTGCCCAGCCACTGCTCACAAAGGCACTTCAGAGACCACAGTAGAAACTGAATTGTAGCCCAATGACAAACTATTGTAAAAGCAAAAAATAGCCTCTTTTAATATGTCAGTAGGTCTCTATATTATTTATATTTAAGCTCACAATCACTACTCGAGAAAATTAGCTTGTTTTTTCAAATATACTCTAGGTGGTCTGTACAAAGACAGAAAAGCACCTTGTTAAATTTAAAGGTGTTAACTCACTGCGCTCACTGGAGCTTCTTGGTTGTAAATGCTGAGAAAACAGTAAAAATAAGATAGCAACTCAATAAACAGGACAGAATGCTGTAATACACAAT
>JAVQJW010330288.1:0-11227 GCA_036025195.1 Hypseleotris klunzingeri
CACTGCTGTAGCAGAGATCACAAATAACTCTTAATTGCCAATGCTAATGACCATCACTGAGAAATACCATCACTGAGAAATACCTGACTTTGGGGGTAGATGCAATGATGTTAATAAACTAAACGCCGTAAAACAATAAGAATCTGATATAATAAGGAAGCTTTAGCTCATCCATTTGAAATCACTCCAGTTAGGACTCCTTTCTCTTGTATTTTGTCCTCCAGTGTGGCTGCAGCTGTAGCAGACCCCACTAGCATGTGTCAGAGCTTTAAGTGTATGGCCCAGCTCCTCCCAAAATCAAGCGACCCTGAAGTCCAGAGAGAAAATCTTGGCTTCAAGACCAGGACCTCGACTCCTGTGTCCGTCGCACCTAAACAGAGGAGCTATAGTCTTTGGTTTGTGCTCTTGCAACCATTTATTCCCATCTTGCTTTTTGCTGCACTGCACAACGCTTTGCATAACCTCAGAGTAAATATACATTTACTCATCTTATTTCATCCCATCCCTAATCAGTGTAAAACAGCATTAGACAGATTTTTCATAGTTAGTAAAAACATTAGTTAATAGTTTATCCACTGCATTTTCCAGAATGCAGTGGATAAACTTGAGTTTCCCTCCTACTTCTCACTTCTTATCTGTCTGACTAACTCATTATCCTTTTATCTTTGGGGTGTTGGACCTGTTTTTCTAACTCTTCTTATCATCTTCAGTGTGACAGAAACATCTCACGCAAACAACTGTAATACATCTTTAACACCTAGAAAGCCCTGCTGGGCCGAAGGGTAAGGGTCTAGAGGTCTAAAACTTTTGCATGGACATTACACCTCACATAATCACTAACTGATATCTAATAAATCTGGCTTCAGTAATGTAACTGCAAAGATTCATTATGTCGAGATCAATGCACAGTACAGTGGCAGGGTGGTTAATGTTACCTCCCAGCAAAGTGGTTGGGGGTTTGACTGGTCCAACTATATTTTGCTTAAGTCCCATAGTTGCTGAAATGGTTTTAGTCACCTGTGACATCTATTAGAAAAAAGCAAAGGAATAACATACAAATGGACTACGCCCTTGCAAACGTTAATGTTATCAAGACTAAAGAATAAAGTGTAGTCATTTTATAATACATGTTTTTAAGCATGGTCTCCCTAATTCTGCTGATATCAGTGACATATGAGAACACCTATTTGAATGTCTGCACTGGCTTACAGAGGATCCACCATGTGCTAGAATGTGTTTTGTCTTTTTGAAGGATCAACACTAACAGCAAACTCCAGTCTCCTTCATCACCCATCCATTGCTTCACCAGTGCCTCCACTACAACAGCAGACCCTAAATCTGACAGGTCTGTTTGCTAACTCCTTTTATAGCCCTAACATACCATGCATAGTTTGGGCTTAAAATTAACTGTAGCCGGACTTTCAAGGCCCCTTATATCAAGTATCTGCACACATATTTAAATCAAATACAGACCTATTACCTCCAGTTACTTAAGCTGTCATTTATTTTCTTTTTTCCTTTGGCGTGCAGACCGGCTCTAGGAGGTTTGCTTACTTCATCGTACAGACAGCACCAGGAGTCTTTGGCCGCGGAGCGAGAGAAGAGACGCCAAGAACGAGAAGAACGTCTGCAGAGGATTGAGAGGGAGGAGAGGAATCGCTTCAAGTTAGTCTAACCTTACACATCACACACAAGTGTTCACTTCAAATTTGAGTAAAATATTAGTTTCTACACAGAGAGCTATTAGTGTTTTTTACAGTTTGTCTCATATTGCCTTGATCAGGTTATTGTAATTTAAATGCATTGTACAAATAGTAATAAATACATAAAACTTACAAGTATTGCTCGATTTTTCTTACAGCCGAGATTATGTGGAGAAGAGAGAAGAAGTCAGACAGGCCAGAGAGGAGAGGTGGGTCTACTACAGCTCAGAGTCTGGGAGCTTTGTAAAGGCTTTTAGATCATTTTGTAGCAGATGAGAATTATGTGTGTCATCTAGAGTTTAATACTGTTTTGGCTTAAATGTTGCCTGTACTGTGTTTCTGCTTTGGTTATGTGTTGGCCATATACAGTACATCTGTTTTCTAAAACTATTTCCCGATACTTCACTCACTAATTCATTAACACAAAATGTAGTCAACGAAACTACAGAGCGGAAAATAGAACATTGTACTTGCCAGATGTCAGTGCCAAGGCTTTGTTTTTCCATTCAGAAAAGCAAAAGCCTCTGCCAGTAATATTCAGACCATGAATGGTGACAACAAATAATTTGTTTACGTAATACTGGAAGACATTCTCTACTCTCTCCAGCTTTTAAATGTGCCTTTTTAAAATAAGTGTTCGTGTTAAGAGATTTTTAAGAATCTATCTAATTTCCAATGCTTTTTGCAGGTACAAGGCTGTAGAGCGACTAGCAGCAGAGGAGTTTGAGCGAGAGCACCCTCGGGTGCCAGTCAGAGGACGGACAGAAATCACACTGTGTTTGAGTTCTAGACCAAGCAGCCGCGCATCATCTCGCTGTGTCACTCCATCCATCATTTCACAAGAAGACACAGCCACCATCACTTCGCTGACACCAGGTAGAATATAAGATAGTGCTTGTATTGTTTTGTAATTGTCCTGGCAAACAAGCCATGTACAAATCCAAAACACACTTTTATAGTATGCATGGAAATGATTTCCATACTCCTTATCTCCAACAGTCATTCAGGAAGGGATTAAAGCAGTTTATTATAAACAATCTGTTTCTGTGTAAAGATCAGATAATATACTGTGCATATACATAATAACATATGTTGAAATAATGCACCATAACTTTCCTGTTAACACTGTTTTGATTTCTGCATCAGACACTGAGCATGTCACAGAGCCGAGCCTTGACCCAGAGACCAGAAGCAGAAGTCCAGAGTTAACAGTAGCAGTGTGTTCCCCCACACCTCCCCCTCCAACACACCAACAACAGACTGGACCACAGTGTCCCAGAGATGGTCAGCATGAGAGGCAGATTGACCAAAGCCCCTCTGTAGTCCACACATCGACAGAAGAGGAGAGCCAGGAGCTGAACGCGGAGGAGACAGTAAGTGTGGAGGAGCTGGAGGTGAACGAGCAGGTCGCTGAGACAGATGTGGACGTGCAGGAGACAGATGTGGACGAGTGTGAGAAAGAGATACAGATGGACAGAGGTGTTGAAGACAGTATTCTTCTGAGTGAGAAGGAGCGACAGAACGAGGAAGTCAATGAAAAGGACAACTGCTCTGCCTCCAGTATCTCCTCCACAAGCAGCACTCTGGAGAGAGAGGAGCGGGAGGACAAACTCATACAAGAACTTGAAGCAGGTAGGAACGTATCGATATACTGTACATAGTACACAACAATATGTTACTAACATACTCACATCAACTGCTTAAAATCCCTTAACTCTGGTAATTTAATTGCACAACTTGTAACTTGGTTTAAGTAAGTTTGTGCTTCATATACTATGCCTTAAATTGTTTTTATTTTGACAGATGCTTCTGTGAATAGCCAAAATGACAAAATACTGGACAATAAGCGCTTCATGCTGGACATGCTTTATGCACAAACAACAAACAACAATGAAGAAGAAACCATGGAGGAGATTGAGAAAGACAAATGTAAGTGTGAGAAGGACATAGAGATAAGTGACTCTTCTATTGGGAGCCTGGTCAACAGGATCTCCACATTAGAGGCTCAGCGACAGGCCCGAGATGAAGCTGTGAAGAAACCTGAGGCTGGACATCGGGACAATCAGGGCACTGTCCGAGCAGTGGCCGAGAGGTTTGGAGATCTGATTAAAGGACCACCTCTGAAATGTGGTCAGTCAGAGGCAGAGACTTTAAAAGAACAGCAGCAGACTCAGGAGAAACCGTCCTCTGTCCCGTCTGTGTTACCCCCGAAGAAAGAGTCTGACCAGATCTGGGACCAGCTCCTGGCCACGCCCCGAGAGCTGCGGATCAAAGAGTTGGACTTCACAGACCTGGGAGACGAGGACGACATGGACATCTTGGACATGGACAATGTGATGAAGTCAGGTGACCTCATTCCTCCGCCCCCTCCTCTACAGAGCCCTGCACTGCCCCCTCCTCCCCCTCTGTTTGGGTGCCCCCCTCCTCCTCCCCTCTTTGGTAAAATGATGCCCCCACCACCACCCTTCATACCTCCGCCCTCGCCCCAGATCAGCCGAGGAGAGTCTCCGGTTTTCCAGAAGAAGAAGAAGACAATCAGACTTTTCTGGAATGAAGTCCGTCCCGTGGACTGGCAGAGCAAGAGCCATAAATTCTGTAAGGACTCCCTCTGGACCAAACTAGAGCCAGTTAAACTGGACACATCCAAACTCGAGCAGCTGTTTGAGTCCAAATCCAAGGAGCTGCCCGTTACTAAAGTAAGCTCCTCCAAGTCCCATAATTTCTCTCCCATTCATTTATGTCTCCAGAACTATAATGATATGTTTGTGCTTTATTCACCTACTACCTTCTTTTCAACTTTCACTTCCACAAATTTCAACTAGGGAGTGACCAGACTAGTTTTATGTTGGTGACAGTTTTCTTTTGTTGTTAATACACTGTTAGTGTTAATGCTAACCCTGACTGGATTAGGTAGTGTGGCTCACTGAAATCTTTGCTTCCTAAATTTCTGTTAATGGCTCTATGTATATTTTACTTGTACTGATATATTTAAAAAAATCTTGTTGTCTTTGTAGAAAGCTGCTGTTGATGGAAAACGACAAGAAATCATAGTCCTAGATTCAAAACGAAGCAATGCTATAAATATTGGATTGACAGTTTTGCCTCCCCCTCGCACAATCAAAACTGCTATCCTCAACTTTGATGAATATGCACTTAACAAAGAAGGCATTGAGGTAAATATTTCTATGAGTGTGACTGTTGTGATGTCTAGTTACTACACACATATGGTATTTCTATATATTTCTGTTGCATCCTTCAGGTCTTATATAACATGTCTGCTTATGTCAGCTGTTAGACATTTTTCTCACCTTTTGTCTTTGAATCAATTTGTTAAACAGAAATCTAATGTGAGGTTAGAAGTTCACCTGTCACACCGTTTGTGAAGACATGCAACATTTCACATAAATACAGCTGGAAATGTCTTTCTCCGACTTATTGCATAAAATAAAGTCTTGACATTTGGGCTTGACAGAATACTCCCATAAGTGGTTCTTTCTGTCTTCTCCTTTGTTCATGACTTTGTGCTTTTTGTAGAAAATCCTGACAATGATCCCGACGGAGGAGGAGAAGCAGAAGATCCAGGAGGCTCAGCTGATGAATCCTGACATTCCCTTGGGCAGCGCCGAGCAGTTCCTTCTGACCCTATCCTCCATCACAGAGCTGACCGCCCGCCTGCAGCTGTGGGCATTCAAAATGGACTACGAGCTGATGGAGAAGGTCACATACACACAGCTCCTGTCTGATTTTACTGACACACACCTGCACTGCACCTCAATTACATAACACACACATAAGATATGCATTAGACATACTGTACATTAGATGGCCCTTAAGTGACCTGCAGAAAATAAAAGATGAATTTTATATAATAAGTACTAAATGAATTTTGTGGTCTTTGACAGGACAGTAAATTGACAGAAAACCAGGGAGAACAGGAGTGACAGATTTAAACTCATAATGCCGGGATGAGCTCTGTATATGGGCCACACACGCTACCGATTTCAGAAGAATTTATTAATAATAATAATAATGATCTTTCGCTATTTGTAACTAATGTTACCATAATGAGTCACAGACAGGGCTTGACATTGACACTAGCCAAATGCAGATTTTTTGTAGCTAGTAAAACTTAAATCATTTGCCACTTTCTTCAGTTGAATTTTATGTTGAATGATTTAACTTCCTGTATTAAGCCTGGCATTATCCAGCAAACTAACAATCGTTTCAAACTGAAATCAGATAACAAAAAAACATGACATGCAATAAGAAAGTACATTTTTTTGTTTTCTTTTTTCAGGAAGTGGCAGAACCCCTCCAGGATCTTAAAGAAGGCATGGACCAGTTAGAAAAGAACAAGACACTGCGCTACATACTCACCACGCTGCTCGCAATCGGAAACTTCCTCAACGGCACAAATGTGAGCCTCTCCCGAGACATATATGGTTTAGTGATGTTGTGTTTTTTTGTACTTTCTCACTATGTCGTCAGCTCAACTCCTCCACTTCCTCCCTCCATCCTCCATGTCTCCTGTGCCAACATATTTATTTGGCATGGAAAACAGTAGAGTCTCTGTTAGAAGAATGTGCTGCCTGACTGTCTGCAGCAGCCACTGTCCTTCTACAGTCAAGTCTTCTCAACCAGGCTCTGTGTCCCTCACTTTAAAAGGACTAGTACATTTTGTGGTTTCTCTGTGAACTAGCCACAGTTATTTTGCCCTACATACAGTATGCAGTGCATTAGTGTGTGCAAGATATCTACAGTATGGGTGCTTTGAAAGACAAGTATAAGTAATCTACAAGAAAACAGCTTGTAGCTCTCAGTGGGAGGCAACATAGACATTTGTGCATTGTTACTTGAAAATAAATGTACTCAAAAAGAATTAAAAGTAAATAAAATCAAAATAAAAGTAGTCATTCACATAGGTTCACAAAAATAAACATTTCTCAAGTAAAAGTAAATGCAACTCATTACTACCTACCTCTGGCACTTTTGTTTTCACTAAAAGACATTTATGAATTTAGGAACATGAGAGATTGAGTTAGAATTATATAATGCATGGCTTTTAGGTGCACTGGTAAGCAGAGGAATCAACATTGCTTTGAGAGGAGATTGTGTTTTGATTGTTTTTTGATAATGACACACAATCTGGGTCAAAATCTGGGTCAACTTCACAATGCGGCCTACTTTCTTTTGCTGGCAAATAGGAAATACAGTACAGTTATTGCACACAGTGGCAGATATAGTGATATGAATGTTCAAGGCAAACATGGGCCTTCTGTTTTGTAAGTCAAGCAGAAAAAAGGAAAACTGGCGAGGCATATTGGTTTTGTAATGCAATTTTACCAAATGAAGTTTAATAATTACCAAAACATATTTAGGCTTCATGGAGAACACTGGAAGCTTGGGGCACATAACCTACTTTTGCCTGATGGTAGCAACAAATCACAGATGTACTTAATTCTGATTGTTAATACTGTTTATTTGTGCATCTGTAGGCGAAGGGCTTTGAGTTGAATTATCTGGAGAAGGTTCCTGAGGTGAAGGACACGGTTCATAAACAGTCTCTGCTGCATCACGCCTGCGCCATCGTCGTTGAGAAGTTTCCAGACAGCACCGACCTCTACTCGGAGATCGGAGCCATCACCCGCCTCACAAAGGTTAGTATACTTTTACAAACAATGTTCTCAAACTGTGATATGGGTACAACTTTTGGCTCATTCCAGTGGAGTTTTTTTTACCTTTCAGTCTGTTTGATTTTGAAACAGTTCTGATCCCAATTTAGCCCTGCTTTGGAAGGGTGGTTACTAGGTTTTGGCATCTATTTTCAGTTAATTTAATCCTGGTTTAGACGTGATTTGGTTCTTCTTTAATTATAGTTTATTTTATAATACGGCTCTGCATTACATTTTTCACTTTTATTTTGTGATACTTGTAAAGACTATATTTTGTGAGGTAGTGCACAGTGTAAGTTTGAGAACCACTAAATCATTTCATGTACAGATAAAATGCAACTTAAAGCAGGAATTCATTTTCAAATCACCAATAGTCTATAATGACCTGTTGTCTCCATAGGTGGACTTTGATCAGTTACAAGACAATCTGGGTCAGATGGAAAGGAGGTGCAAAGCATCATGGGATCACCTTAAGGTCATTGCAAAACACGAGATGAAAGCTGCACTAAAACAAAAAATGTCTGACTTTCTGAAAGAGTGTGCGGAACGAATCATTATTCTGAAGATTGTACATCGCAGGATAATCAACAGGTATAATTTTAACATCTGGACAAGAGAGAATTCAGCTATTGTGTGGTCTTTATGTGATTTTTCATGGTTGAATTTTCAGGTTCCATGCATTTCTGCTCTTCTTGGGCCATCCCGTGTATGGCATACGTGAGGTCAGCATTCACCGCTTTAGTAAAATCCTTAGTGAATTTGCTCTGGAGTATCGCACAACGAGAGAGCGTGTGCTACAGCAGAAACAGAAGAGGGCTAACCACCGCGAGAGGAACAAGACAAGGGGCAAAATGATAACAGATGTAAGTGTCATATGTTCATTTCCTGAGCACAGTTTAGGTTGTACCTCCATTTAATATGAACACTCCCCAGGCACCGCTATGATCCCGCTTAAAGCACCAAGCGGCTTTGTTTTATGAAGATACTACATACATTCCTGATGACATCAACTTCATTTCACATGTATAGGTTACTGTAACAACAAACAGCAAGCTTGTTTTGAGTGTATCCCGTTCTGTCGCTGTGGCAGGCTCAGAAAGGCCAGAGAAAACACTTGGCCGCCTGATTAAAATCCTTTAAACCCAGAGGAGGCGGCTGCTGCACTCTAGACTTCACAGCAAGTCTTGGCAGGGGCCCCTTTCTCTTCAAAGGGACACTAATTCGATCACTGTGTGAAAATGCAAACCTCTGGACATATACTGGATGAGGGAGAAATAACAAGAACCACATCTTAACATTTTAAACAAGACGTTTGGTCAAACCTTTGTTCAACAGCTTATGTGCATTATTACACACAATATACAAAATCCCTTGCCTGGACAGCAGCGACTACCTCTTTTCCTATTCTATACAAAGATGTTAGGCTGGTGTCTTGTTTATTGCATTCAATTTCAGGGGGCGGGGTAGACATAAAAGCCACAGATGCAGCACAGAGCCTGTTGTTAATAAGGAAGTAATATTAGCAAAGTTTGTACATGACACGTCCAACAAAACACACACCGTGGCTCGTACTGTAAATGGTTCTTGATTGGTTCATCCGCAAAAACAACAAGAAATGAGTGAGGTATCAGACCTTCCACTTTTGAAAAAAAAGTAGGTGGGGCTAATATACTAGGCTACAAAACCCCTTTCTGGTTTGACTCATGAATGTGACAACAAGAAAATTCTATTGACTGTCCTGTACATGCCTTATTCTATGTCCTCCTTTTGTAGAGTGACGATGATGATAGCGAGGTATGAGCTACTATAGAAACAAACGCATGAAAGCCTATTGCTGCATCTAACATTGTGTTGAAATGTCAATAACAATGGCAGTATCTGATCCATACTGACAGGTTTGCGTGTGTCATATGTTGTGAATGAGGATGTTTAATGGCCATGAAACAGGTGGGGCGTGCTGTTTGTTGGAGTGTTGAGTGAAGATTACAGAAAGGATACTTCCTGCTGTACCACAAGGAAGCATTAGGTTGTGCCCATTTGTCTGTAACATTGTATGAGATGGTGTTCAGTACTCTGAGAATGTGTCTTACTGGTGTTGTGTTGTCATCTTGATAGTGAAAGCTCATTGAGTGAAAGGTTATTTAAATGTTGAATTGTCCTTTTGCAGAGTGGTAAATTCGGTAGTACCTCGGTAGACTCCCAGGAGAAGCAGCCCCAGGGTCTGGAGTTTGAGGCAAATGCAGCTGAACATGAGAATATGAAGGCTGTACTGAAAAGCAGCTTACAAAGTGGAGAGAGTACAACATCCACGCTGCCAGGCCTCCGATCACGCACCAGGGCCATCGCCACCAAAGGTTAGCTTTCTTCACAAAAGACTTCTTAAATTTCCATCATGTTTGGTTGGTTAGAGCTTGAAGACACGTAATTCTACACTGTACATGTAGCCTAATGCTTTTTACGCATGTGACTTTCTATCAGGGCGTGTTCCCCCATGGTGCACCACAAATGATGACCCAGTAAACTGCACCGATGACACAGCAGATGAGATCATGGAAAGAATAGTGAGGTCAGCCACTCAGGGGCCTAGCCAGAGGACACTGCCCCGAGAGAGGAGACGGTCCAGAGCAAATCGAAAATCACGTGAGACACAATCCTTTGTCCTTTTGGCTGTTTTCTGGCTCACTTTACACAACTAAGCTCATGTTGATTTCTCATACATATTTCTTTATAGTGCGGAGGACTTTGAAGAGTGGTCTGACAACAGAAGAAGCCAACGCTCTGGGCTTGTCGAGTGGTTCAGAAATGCAAGTGTGAGCTGGATCTCACTGGACATGTCAGCGGTCATTGTACTACTCCTCAAAGACCTACATCCTACATTGGGCGGCACGGTGGCACAGTGGTTAGCACTCTTGCCTCACAGCAAGAGGGTCCCGGGTTCAATTCCCGGACCGGGCAGTCGGGGCCCTTCTGTGTGGAGTTTGCATGTTCTCCCTGTGTCTGCGTAGGTTTCCTCCGGCCACTCCGGTTTCCCCTACCACCGAAAACATGTACAATAGGCTCCCCATTGGGGCCAGGACTCCCCTGTAAAAGAGATTCTTAATCTCAGTGGGACTTTCCTGGTTAAATAAAGGTCAAATAAATAAAATAAAAATCCACCATACTCCGAAATGGCTTCGCAAAAATAGCCCAAGCTTCTCTGCATTATGTTTACAAATTTACTTGCCTAAGTACTTTCTGTGGATAAAGAGGGCTTATGTGATGGGTACCCAAAAATGCTGTCTTCAAAGCACTAAGCTTTGCTATTGCAGATCATCTGCTCGTAGCTCACAATCATTTATTGTTGCTCTCTTGCTTCTGTGTTTTGAAGGCCAGGGGCATAAGGTATAAGGCCAGCTTGAAGGCTGAATGGTGGTGTAGCTTCAGTGAAGAACAGCAGTTTGAGGACTTTTTTGTTCTTTTTGTTTCGGTTATACTACTGTGGTAGTTTGTGGTTCTAATAATAAACTTTCTCAAAGAGGTGCTCAAAAAAAATATTTTTATCAAACAATTCTTATACAGTTTTACTTCAGAATCTGTATACATCAACACAAAACAAAGTGTTTTTATTTGAAGTGAATTCAAAGAGCAACGAGCTGTGTAGTGTGCAGCATGTTCTCACTGACACATTAATCTAAACTTAACCAACTGAGCACTATAAAAATATGAACTTTTTATTGGAAGGTTACAGGTGGGTCTTTAATGCCTAAACACTTTTGATAAACCGTGAGCTGCACATTTCAGTCTCTTAGAAGCAGTTATTTATTAAGATGATTTCAGGGAGCATGTTTTGTTTTATTAGCTTTATTTATGACA
>JAVQJW010330993.1:0-10583 GCA_036025195.1 Hypseleotris klunzingeri
CCATCAGTATTATTAATTAATTAATTTAGCTGCACTAAAGTTTATGTTTTAGAAACAAAGAAAGTAGCCTACTTATCAGTCCTATCTTTACAGCCCTTTATAGCTTACTCAATAAAAGGGTTTTCTTACTTGCACATACTTGTACAGCAGCACAACCAGAATGATAGTGAGTATGGCACCAGTGGCCACCATACCAGTCAACAGAGGAGTGAAGAGTTCATGGGGAACAAGTCGCTCTGAAAACAAAGTGAGAGAAAAGTCTCTCCTCCATTATTCAGACAGACAGCTGCAGCAGAGGTGTTTGTTTGTGCATTAAGGATTATACTGTCTACATCACATAATCCCACCCTGCGCTGTCAGCATAAACTAATCTTATTCAATCTGTGGCCAGTTACAACACCTGCCCCAGACCCACAGGGTCAATGGGTTGTTATGTGTTAGTTCATACCACTAATGGAGAACAGGGTGTAGGCCTCCAGCCCCTCTGCAGAGGCTACACACTCCAGAGTGTGATAGTGAGCGTGCTCCTTGCTGACGTTCAGGCGGCTCTCCACCTCAGTCCCACCAAATTCAGACTCTGTCAACATGGCAACGTCAGAGGCCTCCCACTGAGAAGCGTTGGGAAGGTGTGAGCACCTGTGGAGGGGCAGTTTGTTACATTACATCAGAAGAAATATCACAAAACTTTTTTAATTCATTGAATACTACAACACAACAATGGGGCTTTAAAGGACATATCCTTGACTTACAGTAAATGAAAGCTGTATAATCTAACCTAATATTATCACAATGGTCAGATTTGACATAGTAAATTGGTTATCAAAACAAGCCCTTATACATCTTTAGTTTGACATCTGATGTCCAAAACTCAGTGTCCAATGCCTTGAGAAGAGCTGTGAGACAAAACAAAATGAGTCATGTCTGTCATTACTACTACAATTTCTGCAGCTCAGCAGGCTGCCACCAACTTGTTTGCCTTTTTGCAATGGATACACACTGTAGCATGAAATGTGTAACATCCCACACATTTTGTTGCACGTACCTGGTGTGTGGCAGCTCACAGAAATACCAGCTTATCTTAGGGACAGGATACCCAGAGGCAATGCATCGCACCTGTCCATCTACAGGTCCCTCTTGTGCAATAATGATGGGTTTACCTTAAGATGAAAAAGAGATAAAATACATCACTATATTGACATTTTCAACTGGCAAATACAGTTAGTGTTATAATGCTTAACCTACGGCTGACAAAGACACGGAAGGAGTGATTGAGAGCAGCATCTTTATTGCTCACTGAGAACATATAGACCCCTCCTTCTGAGCCTAGGACTCTCACCAGCCTCAGCTCACTGTTGTATCTGAAAACATGCACAAATGTAAGTACTGCTATTATTTACATCAACTTTACTTTACACTGAGCATACCTGTATTTCCGCTGATGCACAGTGATGACATGCTCTGTTGTATTGAGAAGCTGTTTGCCATTGAAAGACCAGTAGAGGTCTCTGGGAGCAGGATAGGCGTCAAACTGTACTTTCAGACTCAGGCTCTCGCCCTCTCTAACATCAGCCCGCACTGGACTCGGGCTACCCAACATACTTATAAATCCTTGATCTGAACAAGAGAAAATCAATAAATAACATAATCATAACTGTCATGAATCAAGTAGAGCTGCAGTACCTGATATTTTTTTACTTTGTATATGAGCAAAAATAATTACAGTCAATAGTACAGCATACCAGAAGTCATCTGAGGAAAATATTAGACTTTAAGACCTTCTGTCGACTATATTATAGGGTTTGTTTCAGAGCATTGGGACACTTGTTTTAACCAATCACACACAGCACAACGCTCAGATTTGTCGATACATCATTTATTTATCAAGAACTAGAATCTATCCGGAATAGTGTGAGGGAGTGATGTTTTTTTCTCAAAATGAATCACTTTTGATACTTCCTGGTTTGTGTGAGACAATGACAGTGGGTTGGGAAGAAGAGAATGCGGAAAGGGGAGCATATCATTCAAAGTTTCAAACACAGATGGTTTTTTTTGTTTGTTTTGTTCATGCACAAAATCAGGTACTGCAACTTTATGTATTCCAGTTGTCCTTGGAGCTCGGAAGTCGGAGCTTGGAGTGACCGCTATTCTGAGTTGAAGCGTTCATATTGTTAATTCAAAAAGAAACAAATCTATACCGTTAACAGCTCCATGTAGCAGTTAGCAAGATTGGTAACAACAGGCATTTTAGCTTATTTTGTAAATGCAGATGCTGAAATACACTACGGTAACATACTAACAGATACCAGGTTGTAGTAGTAATGAACGGCTCATATAAAAAATAAATACATTAGTTAGTTAAGTTATGTGTTTGATTTTCTTGCTGCCATGTTGAATTTTTTATCTCGGGGTCTGAGTTGCTCTGACTTTCCGAGTTGAAATTCTGACATCAATGGCTGTTCCCACTGATTTTTACAACTCAGCACACGGAAATTCCGACATCCGAGTCCAACTGGAACGCACCGTCAATCTAAACATTCTTACCACGAACATCCAGATGCAGGGTCCTAAAACTGGAGCCTCTCTCATTGCGGGCATGACACTGATAGACACCAGAGTGTGATTGATTGACAGATGTGACGGATAGTGAAGTGGACCGCTGGTAACCGAGTGAACCAGACAGGATACGCGAGGCATGCGATTCATCCGGATTCTGCAAGACAACAGTGACAAAGGTAAGAAAGTGTACCGGCATTGTTTTGAGTTTATTTGTTTGTTTGTTTGTTTACTGTATTTTAGTTTAGTACCGCAGTCAGGGGGACGTTCCACGTAATGCTGAAGTCCGAGTTGATGTTGGAGGACATGCAGGTGACTTCAAACAATTCGCCTTTTCTCAAGATGACCGTGTCTTTGTGTGAGAGCATAATCACTGGAGGCACTTCTGGCACTGCACCAAAATAAACAAAACAATGTTCACATGAGCTGCTATTATTCCAACGAAATGTACTAAACAAACCAGGATGTGTGAGATCAACCAGAGAAATCAGGTCATAATATTTGTTTAAGTAAACAGGCCTGAGGTGATGCTGTTGTATTTTTAAAGCAAACATGTTAAAAAATATGACAGTCTTGCATGTTGAGTCATATTGTGCTTTTATTGCAATAAAGCATTAAAGGTAAATAGAAATAATGTAACAATTGCAGTCATTTCTGTCCTAATGGCAGCAATCTACTGTGTCCACTTATGACTCTTGTACTAAATGATTAATTCAGTGTAATGCCTACAGACGTCACTTCAGTGGCTCTGTTTGCCAATGGCCACACTAATTCTATTTACTCCAAGCACAGTCTTCATGCAACGTTTGAAAGCTTTGTTCAGGGCTTGACTCTTGAATTTCTGGGCTTCTCCTCTTAAAAAATGTCTGTTGAAGCATCTAAAGCTGCTGATCAAACTGAAGATATAGCTAATGTTAATCAGAAACGGCACCAACACATTTACAAGACTTTACTTTGACTTTCCATTTATGGTTATCAGATTATTTGCAAATCAATCACACTTTCATTTGTATTGAAACTCATTTTTAAACATTAGAAATTATTTGATTTTGTTAACTAAGTAAACCTCTTTCTTTTATTGTGTGCAATTCCTCTTTGTTAAGCATCATGTGCTGGCTTCATTAACACCCAAATGTTACATTTTGAAAGGCCCTGATAAACAACACACAGTTCACAGCTAAGTCTACCTTAGCAATAAGCACTAAATGGCACACTTACCGAGGCGTACATCCACTGTGTATTGGCTGGAAACCACTCTTTCTCCAGCAAGCCTCCCCACACATATGTAACAGCCGTCAAACTCCTTCCGTACATTGTTGATGATAATGCCGCGCTGGAGGTTGCTCCGGTAACTCATACCAGAGGGCAAAGGTCGCCCATCACAAGTCTCCAAAGCCAAGTGTGTGACATTGGGGTCAGTCACAAGACATGGGATGGTGCAGTTCTCACCGGCACGCACCAACATGCTTCTCACAATGATGCGCTGAAAGATATTTTTAGGGTCTGTGAAGACAAAAACGAGGTCAATAACATCACATGTAGAATTCACAGGTGTTTTAATCAGAGGCCCACCTTTGACATAGACATAGATGGAACTGTGTTCGAGTGTGATGTTGTTGACACACACATATCGGCCCATGTGATAGCTTTGAGCTGAAGACACCTCGAAATACACCGCTTCGCCTCTCTCCACATCTCCCTCCACACGGTGAGCCCTTTGCCAGCGGAGTTGCGGCATTGGGGCGCCAGACATTGTGGTGTTTTCATGGCAACGTAGCTCCAGTTTTCCCCCTTTGGGAACAACTACATATGGTCCGCTGGGGGTAATGACTGGCACACACCACACTGAAATACACAACATAAACACAAGCTGATGATCAGGTTTTGTAGGGTTAAGACTGCTGTATAATAAGTTCAGTTCTAAACATCCCACATAAACAGAAGCCACAAACTGATCAATCGGGCTGTCTTACTGACTAATGTAATGGTTAAGTAGGACGCTATGATTGGCACAAGGCCCCTGAAGACACAGCGCTATCAAACCATCATAGCTCAATTGAATAATCAATAATTATGAGCTGTCTACCCGCTGAGTAATCATGCATTAAGTCTCTAAATCCATTCCTTAAGAAAAGTAAAGCAACTGACACCATATAGGCTATTTGTAACAGACAATATATTTAGGCTATTTGTAACATTTTGTGTTTATCTAACCCCACTAGACTAAATAAACCTCCTCTTCTCTGTCTGATTTCCACATGATAGCAGTGCTTAAAGAAGAGGGTTTTCATGTGACTGTTATGCCTTTAGGCCTGGCAGGGGCAGTGAGTGCACACACAGACACCCCCTTTTAAAACAGCAATATAGCGTTTCTGCAAGCATTTGTAAGAATTTGGCCTTAGAGCTTATGCAGAAGCCCGGACTGTAAAGTAAATCATGCAAAACCCGAGGCTAATAAATACAGAAGTGTCTTGGCAACGCTGGGACCTGCTGTATGTCAGAGGGCACTTATTGGGTGTGTTAAAAGATGTTTGTGTGCCCACTTTTCCTCCGCTTCTTTGTTCTCGCTTCTTGTGCTGGCGTGCAAGAGAACATAATACTCTTATTTCGGTCAAATAAATAATTAATTGACTTGATACACACACACAGAGACACACACACACCTGTTGCCTTCCGGAAAAAACTCACAGTTACGCAGCTATGCAAATGAGATCCTGATATGATCTGTGTACACTTGTCAGGCTTAAGTATACGTTGAAAATTACCGTTAGAAATGTGCTGTAACGTGTAATTTCAACGTCAAACAAATGCTGGAACAACGTAGAAAAAATGAATGCTTTAAAATCCTGCGCGTAAAATTCAGGCGCGTGCGTTTACAGGAGCATGCAGATTTTTAGGGTGACAGTGGCGCGTAAAATGTAAATTGAGATTGATGCATTTTGGGAAGGTGAAAAAATAAAATGGAACTGTTGTAACAAGGAACGTGGTGTAAACAAGTTAATCTTAACAGTGTGATAAATTACCATATAGCTTTGCATATAGGCCTACTAATCAAAAAAGTAGGCTCAAAAACTATAACACTAAAATGTTACAAAAAGTTACTGTTATTTTACCAGATAAGTCGAGTTATTTTACTTACCTGTATCTGGCAGCAAAAGAAGCTGTAAGATAAAAACTAGTAAAAAGCACCCCATGGTCAGGCGTTTTACTGCACTCCATCAAAAAAAAACACAACCATACTGCGTTTTTGTAAAGGGTATAGTAGACCACCAGACCCTCCCTATCCACCGTCAGAGCCAGCGCAGGTCGGTCTCCCTATACGAGCGGGTACAAGCGCACAAACAAAACGAGCCTAGATGCTTGCCCCCCCTCCGGTGAATTGTACAGTTGCTTAAAGCCACAGCGCCTCTTTCGCTCTTCTTGGCTCACTGCCTCTCGTCTCCTGTCCCGCATTGGCTGGACTTTCGCCAAGGTGATGAGTCGGTTATTATTACAGTAAAAACAAAATACCTTACGACCTGCTTTCTCACCAAAAAAGCGAAAAATATACCAACAGAAAGCTGGCAAGTGGATAAATGTCAAAGGAGCAGACCTAGTGAGGAGGAGGATGCTACTACTATGATACAGCACAATTTCACACACAGCCAGTGGAGCCCGCCGAGGCTTGTGTCTTTGCAAGAGTTTCCTTACATTAGATCATCTAGTTTGTGTGTTTCATAGTCTCATATTTCAATTCTTTAGTCATCAGCTTTATCCTAGATCTCATTTTTCGCATTTAATCAACTTTATGTAGGAGTTGAATGGATATCATATAGGCAAGAGACGTCGTCAGGCTAAATTTAGTGTGGCTTCAATGGTCCCTAAATGTTCTCAAGTCGTTGTATAGATATAGACCAGGACTAGACCAGGCCAAAACCTGAGGTAGGTGAAAAGTATATGACTAACCCTAAAGCAGTGATAAACTCAGACTAAATCAGAGAATTGAGTGAACCATGCAGGAGTATGTCTAAGGTCCAAGCCAGAAGGATAAGACTAGAACAGGTCTGAACTAGGACTAAGCCAGGAATAGGCCTATATCAAACTAAGACTGAAACAGGTTCTAACCAAAAATCCTGTATACTTCATGTACACATTGTCCTGGTTTTCTGTTTGTCAATAACAAAGCCACCCCTTGGTTTTGGCCTAAATAAATGTCCTTGCCTTGCTATGTCTTGAATTTCAATTTAGCTAAGGGCTTACTTACAATCATAATAATGAACATTCCCAAACCTTTTACATAAAGTGTTTATCTCTTCTGTCTTTATTTCCTGAAGTCGCACAGAAATATGCCAGAGTACAGTGGTGCTGTTGTGTTGTATACACACATGATCTGTATCTGAGCCGCACAGCCCTGTGGCTGTTTCTGCCTTTTCCAGCACATGATGATGGGGTGAAGCTAAAGTAAAACAGCAAACGCTCAATTGATTTTCTTGCTTATTTGCCAATGTTTTTCTATCCTAATATGGCGTAAAGTGTTACTAGAAAGTGTCTGATCTTTTGAGTAAACCAGAAAGCATTGATAAACTGTATACTAACATTAAAATGGACCCTATTATGGCTTTTTTACCCCACAATTTTATGTTTACCTCCACACTATATTTCATGTCTTGACGCTTTATTTGAAAAAATACATTGTTGATATTGTTTGCTTTTTCTCTTCTTTAAAAGGAATGCGTCTCATAGACCCCCTTTCTTTTGAATGTAAACCATCAAAAGAAGCAGAATGATGCATTTTTGGTTCCTGAGAAAGTCAATGCCTCAGAATTCAGGATTGCACAACATACTGGCACAAAATACTTTCTTTTTGTAGAAATGGTAGAAATCTCAAAAGTAGAGTTAGCATCATCTGGCCTCTATAAATTTTGGAATTATAGTTTATTTTTGTCCTATGGGTGGGACTAGTGAACTCAAAACAAACAAAACAAAATCTTAGAGACAGCTGCAGTCCTGCTTCACACAATGGCGACCTGCACCTGAAAGTGTCACAGAACAATACACCTGTTTTCACCAGCCGCCCATATGGCTCTGAAGATGTTGCTGCTGAACTTCCATATGTCCAATGTCTTAAATGTTTGCATGATATTTGAGCCCTTTTAATGCTGTCCCTTTTCCATTATTCATCATTGAGGTGAGTGTCTATAGCAGATATCTGGGCTGAGTCACTGTGACTTGGTGTGTATATATACAGGCCCGCAGCATGACTCACTCAATGCTTTTAGACAAATGAGGACAACGGCCTGGCGGAGGGCAACAGGGGTTTTTATGCAAGAAAAATAGCCACTTAGATTGGATTACGTCATAAAAGATATTTCTTCCTTGCTCATGATTGGCTGCGGTTTGCTCAGTGTCATCTCGTTTTCTCTCCTTCACCTTCCCCTTTTTCTTTCTCTCCTTTCTCTAGGTAAAGCTGCTAACTAAATCATCTACAAATGGATTTTCACACACCCATCGCGGCACTGGGGAAGTTAAGTACACGTTTGTAGTTGGAACAAGGCCAGATAAAGCCACATTTGAAACCTAGCATACCTCATCAGTTCAGGGATTGAGGAAAGATGAAGTCTCAACATAATCTTTTTCTTCAGTGCAATCCAACACTTGCTGCTGACTGGGCATTCTGAATGAGCATCCATTTATCTGTCTTCATTAACCACTGGACAACCATTAACTTGCTTCAATTGTGGTATCATTATGCAACACTATGCATTTATATATGAGTCCATTTTATTAGGTAGACCTTGTATCTAACAAAGTGGCCGTGGTACATAGTGTTTACTTAAGATACTGTTTCTTTTCTATCATCTGAAACCTATCTATCATTTTCACCACAGAACTGCTGTTTATTGGATAGGCATGTTTGTATGTGAAAATCCCAGACCCCAGATCAGCAGTTTATGAAAACCCAGACCAGTCCAAATGTCAACAACAACAACAGAAGCACACTTTTTAGTAAATCATCTTTATTCTTCTTGGTTTTAACCTCGGCAGGTGTTTATTGAGCTGCTGCCATTTGATTGACTGATTAGCTATCTGCATTAAGGAATGATGAACAACTGTACCTAATAAAGTGGCCATTAAAGCGATTGATGAAGTCTCAGTCAGGCATAATCTAGGACTAAACCTGGTCTAAATGAAATCCAAGTAATTCTGAACCACTTTTTAACAAGGCCAACGCCAGGACTGAACAAGGTAAAAAAAACACAGCGTAAAGTAGAACTAACCAGGTCCAAGTACCATTAGAAAGAGCCCACATACCCTCAGTGGTACCTGCACCACAGTTTGAGAATCAATAAACTATGAAATGATTTTACATAGGCTACTAATATTGTATCATACCAAAGACATTTATAATGCCTATTCTCATTACAGATGGATCTTTGTCCTATAATACAAAGCAGAGGAAATTGTTAATCTGTGGCAAGACACATTGTAAGAACCATATGTTTGATCCAAAGACCTGATGTGGATTGAAAATGTGCCAGGCAACATATCTGAGAAAGCTATGAGCGTGTGTAATTACTGATAGCCCAATGATCGCCCTCTGTTAGGATAAACCTGATTACCATCGACTCGGCTCTAAGCCATCCTAATCCACCGTGAGAATAAAGAGAGGGGAGCGGTGAGGAGAGAGAGAGAAAATAGACAAAAAGATACTGACACAGTGCAAAGGAGAAGATGAAATAAAAGATGTTGAGATGCAGTAAAAAGAGCAACACGACCGCAGGGCAAAATCCAGAACAGATAGTGTACACACAGTAACAGCTGACCTGTCTCCACTTCTGTTCCCTTGTTTATTTGTTAACACAGTTTGGTTAAATGTCTGCACGTTTTGTTTACTGTAATGATTATGCTTTAATTCAGTAATGTAGGACACTACATGCCAGAATTGTATGCTTTTAAAAAAACATTTTTGTAGAAGAAAGAGTTATAGATCAGTCATAAAATCCAAAGCTTGTAGTAAATGAGCAGCAAATGTGTTAAAAAAGACAGATGAGGTGGAAGATTGAGACTGAAAGATGGATGGGTTGGGAGAGGCAAAAAATGTAATTTCAATTATCAGTTTAACAGGGAGCTGCAGCATGCTTGGTGTGAGTGTGCACTGTGAACACACTGAAGAAGAACACATGACGTGATAAAAGACATACTTGTTGTGAAATTAGCTCTGCAGTTGTCTCGTGGTAGAAAATCAATGTACTTATCTCTCATAATATAATTTAGCCTTGAGTTGATGTAGTTCATAAGTGTGTGCCTATACCAAGGCCCATATCTTATTGCATGTGCTTGTTCATGTTATTGAGTCCTTGTTCTCCATCCTTGTAAAATCCTGACAGCTGAACAGAAGTGTCAGTCGCTGCAGGAGAAAAGAGAGAGTGAGAGTATCCACAGATTTCCATGTTGTTTACTGACAGGGCTAAAGTGGACCACTTAACTGGTCAAAAGCCATAAATGCATCAACAGTCCTCTTTGCATTGATGGCTAACTATACATGCAAGACAAACCACAACACCAGTCTTAAAAGTAAGTTGAGATACTGTACTTCTGTTGCAAGATTTCATTAGAAGCTGCAGTGCACAAATATAGAAATTGTGTTGTCTTATGAAACAAAGTCCCAATGGCGCTTGTGGTAGTAACTTTATTTAGGCTCTTTTCATGGGCTGATTAATTTATTATGAAGAAAATGTGTATGTGCTAAGCTATAACTGTTGATTTGTATTGGCAATGGTACCACACTATAGCATATTTGTAAATATAATATATAATAAGATAAATAAAATATATAATTAAATGGTTCTCGAACGAAGGTCTAAAAAAGAATTTTAGTTCCAATCTGGGTCTAAACCAAGACTAAACCTGGTATATTGTTTAAAGCCACATAAAAAAATAGACGCAGGCTGTCGTAAACGACAGCAAATGTATATCGGCGGAACGCCCCATGCGTCTGCGTCAACTGCTATAACACCGACTGCCTTATGGCGGAGGAGGTGGTGGAAGTG
>JAVQJW010331027.1:0-12134 GCA_036025195.1 Hypseleotris klunzingeri
ACACACTGCTCAACGGTGGACTAAATTAGACTATTGATAAAATATACCAGACAGGGCTAATAATTTAATGTCTAGTAATACTTGCTGCTGTGCTCATGTCTATAAACTAGTATTCCTGATAGTTGATATATGAGAGAAACCCAGTGAGTGGTGTTGATGTATGACGCCAGTTATTGGAGCAGCTGACATTAATTCTCTATTTCTTTTCCATCACACTCAGTCCCATCAAAAACAGACCAAAAATCAATGCCTCTTTAGCCTTGTCTGTCAGGTTTATCACTCACCTTTCACATGTGCCATCCAAAAACAACATACAGGCTACAAACAGTATGACTTAGATGATTCAGCTTTTTATTTTTTGTGAATCAAATACTGCACAGGATTGCATCAGCAGAGGTTTATGCATAGACTCTGTTTTGTAAAATATCCTACTCTTTTTTTTTATTGAAATGTAGCCTATTAATAAGATATTTTTTCATTGAACATTCAGTACAGAAACTGGTCAGGCATGTCACTCTCTGCCCCGAAAACGAGTGGAGACAAAGTCAAAGCAAAAACAGCAACATCGCATTTGTTTTTTTTTTGGAAAATGTTTTGAAATGTCACTGCACTACTACACAAGACTGTCCACGACATAACACGATGGCTGCATTCAAATATGAGACTAAACCAACATCAGGGATGAGCCAAAGAGAGGAGACTACAGATACCAACAGACGGTAGAAGCAGAGCCAGCACTGTCACTGCAGAAAGAGGAATTACCAACAGGGGCTGGCTGCAGGCTCCACCGCCAAGTACCTCCGTCCTCACGTACCTCCGCAGTCATGTACCTACACCGTGTCATTTTATATATTTATGGAGACACTAATAATAATAATAAAATAACTAGTCTAAGATAGTCTGGATTGTATGAAGACCAGGAGAAGACATGAAATTAAAAAATAATACAAGGCATTGAGTTGTTAATATGAAGGAATGTCAAAAGAATACGAGGGTATGGAATTTATAATATTTGGGAAATTCGTGGGACACAGTTTAGCTCGGTAGGTAAAGTATACCCATATTCAGAGCCTACAGTGGTTGCCCCAGCATCGTAAGCTCATGACACGACAGTTTGCCACTCTTCAACCTGATTTACTGTCCTGTCAAATTCAATCAAAATGCCAAAAACTATATATATATATATATATATATATATAAAAACGTGTACGTTAATAATATTGTGCCATTCCCAAGTATTAATAAGTCGCGGCCTAACTCAAGGCCATGTATCATTTATTTCACATCTTCACCTGGTCTCCATATTATTGCAATAAGTAACAAACTTGAAATATCATACATAAGTTTTAGTTTTAGTATTGAATATGTTATGCACTGGCCTGACTGTTTATGGTACATGACAGTGGAGGTTGCAGAAGAGGTACTTGGTAGAGGAGCCTGCAGCCAGTCCCCTCTTGATATTACAGGCTGTGTGTGGATGTATGGCCTTGATATTCATCTGGTTTTGGTTTTCATTGTTCATTGTTAGGGCCTCAAAGGGGAGTCGTCAGTCTCTGTGGATTGGCTCCCGGTGGTACACGCTGGTCACATGTTCTTGTACATGGAGCGGTCCCGGGGCAGCTGTGGCTGTGTGGCGGTGAGTTTGAGGTGGAAGTGGTAGATGGTGAGAGTGATGATGATGATGAGGCCCAGGATCATACCCAGGATTATGGGCAGGGTCTCCTCCAGACGCTCCCTCTGGTCTGTGATGCATTTGTACGCTGCAGATCGACACAAGAGTTAGTGGGATTAGTTTGGTTCAAGTGTAGGCTAAGTGTAATTACTGGGATACACGTGACATTACTATATTCTATCGTCTTATATTGTTTTTAATGGAGATGGGGTCAGGAAAATGACTGTAGTTCATTTGTAGATTTTGTGATGTTGTTGGATAGATATAATAGCTGTATAATGGACCTTGTGGTGTAATAAAAAAATATTAGTAGGCTACAACATTTAGTGAACATTTTGGAGGGCCATTTCTTATTGAAAAAACTCATATTGATAGAGAATTCTGGCTCCTGCCCTCTATCTGAGAGACATGAAAACAATTCATACAGACATATCAGAGTGATTTTGGTTTATTTTGATTGGAGCACAGGTGTGGTGGAAAGTGTGAGTGGTTTGTCCCTACAGACAGCAGCTCTCAGCTGCTTTACTGCAGCTCAGAGCCCGTCATCAGAGAACACACAGTGTGTAAAACCAAGGGCTCATATAAAGTCCTAATGACCCTCTCCTTCACCGCAGCGTCTCATCATAACTCTACTTTATGTCTTTTTAATGAATTCTATCATGGGCTCACTAAGGTCACATTACTGTATGAGGAGCGTGTTCTTACGCTCGCTGAAGACAAAGTCTGAGGCGATGTCAAAAGGCTGGATCTGGACGTCGTACATGGAGACGGTGACGCCTTTCTGGTGGTCACTGGAGATGAGAGTGAGGGTCTGCTGCGCCGCGCACACGTACGAGCGGCCCGCGGGGGTCACCAGGGCCGACAGGCGGTGACTATTGGCGGTGTGCTTCCCCGCTGCGCACAACACAAGGAGATTAGTTAAAAAGTGGCGCTTGACTTTTATTTGTATGAAGCAGCACAGTGTAGGGACGTGACTCAGTGAACTAACAGTAAATGTGCTGACTTAACAGGCGCACACAGCGGGACACTCACGGTTATAAGCGTTGATGAAATGCGATGTTTCAGACGTGTCATAGACGAACTGCACCTTGCTAATCTTCCACACCTCGGTGTCCTTGTCACGGAACTCCTGCAACACGTAGAGGCGCACAACAGCGTAATTTCACCTTCATTTCCAGACATAAACACACTGCGGTGGGGCTATTTTAATACACAGAAACGTGCAGGCCTATAGTTATTAGTTTAGTCTATCGTGTGTGTTTTGGTAGGGTATATGTGGAGAACCCACCTTAGTGAAGTATATGCGGAGGGTGTACTTGTTGTTCTTCCAGGTGATGTGGATCTCTGCGTCCGTACTGCCGCATTTTCCCTCGATTTCTGCGCTCCGAGGCAAAGTGAACGACGCTTGTTCTGTGATTAACTGCGGCAAACAGAAGAGTGCGTCGTTTTGGTGAATACTGTGTCTAGAAATATTGTATTTTAAAGAAAAACTCAGGAAGTCTGTTTGTGGCACAGTTTTACGCAGAGGCCTTTTGCGAAGCCCAGTGTGCACATTTCAGTCGTGCTACCAAAGGTGATGAACTTATATCAGTTATAAACATTAAAAACATCCTTACGTCGATGCCGTTGAGCGCGAGCACGTCGTATGGCACTAGGAATTTGACTGCGAACTCCACCATGAGGCACGTGGTGCTGTTCTCGCGCACCGCGAAGATGGCTTTGTCAGGGTTGTTGGACAGACCGGACAGGTTCTCCCCTTCGTGCGCCAGCACCACGGACAGCGCCAACGTACCTGCACACGCACGCGCACACTGTTAGAGGGTCTCAGATGGGCTTCACACAGTCGCCCTAACAAACACACGCACGCACACACACACACACACGCACACACACACACACACACACATATATATATACACCACTGAAAAGTGCAGAGCTGGCAGAAAAGTGACGCGTAGAATAAAAGTCAAACATAAGTCAGACTATGTGTGTCTTCACTGACTCTCATCCGAGGAGCGTCAGGGCAGAGTTTTTAAACAGTCATTATTTAATTAAACCTAAAAGTACCTTTAACACATCAAACACACAATAAACACCACAGGCACGACACACGACAGATGTTCACGAGCTCTTACCAAAGACCACGCGCAGCAGGAGCCGGGCGCTCTCCGTGGTGCTGAACCCCGCTGCTCCCATCTTTGTCGGCTTCCCGGGCTGAAACAGGGCTTAGTGAGAGGCGCTGCGCTCACGAGCCAGCAGAGAGAGAGGGGGAGGAGTGAGAGGGAGCCTCACCTCAGGAGGCACGCGCACATCCGGACTGCACCAAAACCAGCTCCAGCTGGGACCCAAGGTCCGGCTCCACAAAGTGCTGAAAACTCCCAAACTCCGCTACATCCGGGACGTGTGAAGGCAGTGCAGCTGCTCCCGCAGAGCTGTTCCTCTCCGCTGGAGCTCTGATGATGTACTGTCACTGAACACCCGCCTCCTCCATCACCACCACCCACCCCCTCTGAGGCAGCCCACTGCGAGCTGCACCTCTCACACGCACCGCAAAACTTTTGAGACCAGTGCGGTTCATCCGTGCCACTTGGTCTAATCAAAATGATCTTCATAAAGTGTAGGTTAGATACACAGCGACAGTTTTGATGTTTTTAATGTAATGCTAGAAGACGTTCTCTTCTTTCTTGTGTTTCCCCCAACTTCCATTGAACTCTACCGTCTGGATGTATTGTCTATCAGGCATCTTCAGAAAAAGTTTCTGATCTTGAAAAGCGCATGACGCGAGTGTGTTATTCAGTGCGGATAGTGTGACATTCCTCACGGAACTGGAAGGATAACTGTTTCTCCAGATTCTGGAGAAACGCGCCTCGCGGTTGAGGATTTGAGCTCGCGCCACGGAACCTCGGAAACGTGCGTAAAAGTGGTCGAGGGCAGGTTTGGCTCTCGACCACTGTCTGCAGGCTCCGTGGAATCATCTGGTGGTTACTGTTCGATTTGAACTCTGCTGAAGAAGAAGACAGGTGACGGTGGACTTCTTTAGTTTTGATGATGGTCTAAACGCTCCTTCCCCACAGCCAGCTCTGCTTCTGCGTGATTCCTCATCCCCTGGCATACTCCTGGTCGTGCTGCATTTCGCCCTCGTGCACTTTTTTACTGGTTGCTTGAAGTTAGTTTTGTCTATCTCGTGAACACTTAAATTAAACGCTGCAAAATGAGCTCATTGTCGCCACAGAGATTATCCTGAATACTCCACTGTTTCCCAGTTTTTGTCGAGTCAGATCTAAGATGGACTCAAGCACTCAGCACCGGGACCTTCTCAGTCTTCCCTGGACTCTAAGTTAATTTCTCTTTCTTTTTTACTATTTTATAAATGAACAGATATTGGACAAAATTTCCTTTAGATTATATTGTGACATTTTTTTACATCCATAATTATAATTAAACAATAAGCTTCAACCATTTCTAAATAAGATGGTAGTTTGGGTTTTGTGGCAGTCCAGTCTTTATACAAACCACTTGTAACAGCAGTCCAGCGTCTATCAATAAATCAACAGATCCATATAGATGTCTCCCATTTCCACCTGATTTATTGGTACACATACTATAAAACAGTATTAAAGGAGCCAAATAACAACAGTTTCATTGCTATAAGTTGAACAATATAAATACAAAAACACACACAGAATGTTTTGTTGACGAGCTACAGTTAAATAGAAAAGAATAATACAGTAGAAACAGAGGAAATCAAATCCGTGACGTTGCTCTGCAAAAATAATCTGCTTTTTGACAAACTAGAAGGTCACATATTACACAACAAAACCATTGACTAGTGCAAAAAGCCTCGAACAAACAGAATCATCTTTAACTCTAATATATAATATATATTTATATCTTCATATAAATAACCGCTTAATTTGGCATTTAACATTCGTAAAATAATTTAGACGTCCTAACAGACACAAAGTGGCACATTTGAAAAGCGATGGAGTAAGTTTTAAAAGCACTTTTACTTTTTGACCTCTGCACTAGATATGTGGTGAGAGCAGACTGTGAGGTGGAGGAAGGGCAGACTGGAATAGAAATCAGTCTATAGACAGTATCACCCTCAGACTATACCCAGAGTAAAGGACTACATTCCAGTAAATACACAGATCCCAAACCAACACTTTAAACAGAGAAGAGTTTAAAAAGGCCCAGACTGTGACCTGGAGGTGCTTTATTCTCACTAAGTCAAAGAAAGTGTTATAATTGATGTCAGTTTGGTCGATCGTCACGTGTGCAGATGCAAACAGTACTGGCAGGATTACTCGTGAATACTTTCTCATGGCTGTCAGATTCAGCAGGTCTATGTGTAGCGTGTATGAAGCATTTATAAATTGTGTATGACCAAAAAGGGAAATGACTGGTTAAGAGTTCTAAGGTGCGATCTAGAAACAATTGAAAATGGACTTAAGGGCTTTTTATTACGCTGGACAGTTTGGCTACAGCTGACGCTCCCTTAGAAGAATGGTTATTGTTTGGTAAACTCAACTGGTTTACTTGGATCTTTGTGTAGATGTTGTTGCATAGTATGACTTTGGGGTGGTGATCGGGGACAAATGAATGTAAAGTTAACATTTAGAAGAAGACAACCCCTCATCTTGTAAATAGTACCTGGAATGACGATAAAATGGCCGTAAGTGAACCTCCCTTTAATCCTTTTGTAGTGCGCAGACAGAAAACAGGCTTTGTGAAAGATAGTGCTACTTTAAATAAAACAGTGGTTCTTCTTTGACGGGCTCTACATTCTTACTGGACACATATAGCCTACAGTTGTGCGCTGCTACAGTCTCCACAGGTAAGATGGCCTATTACAAAGTGCTCAGGACAAGACGGTGTAGAGTGTATTCCACTGAAACTGCATCACAACAATGTCTCCTGCACATTGCTTCTCCATGTCCCGTACAAAACTTTAAACGGGGAATGCCATCATATTAGTTTTATGTAGGTTTTTGTAGTTTGATCTCCTCTGGTAGTGGTCAGCAGTGGCTCAGTGTTGGATGGTGGACGAGGCAGAGGCAGGAAGCACAGGTGGATGGAGTCAGTGTGGCCCACAGGTGAAGTGTAGCTGTAGTGGAGAGGGTCTGCACCTGTATGTGTCTCGTGTTTGTGCGCGTTCTCTCAGTTGCTCACACCACTGTGGCAGGTCTGCGCTCCATCTCCTCCTCCAGCTTCACCATCTGCTGCATGTCCTTGGCCTGACAAACACAAAGTATGAATACATTCACAAATAAAGCTCATTTCTTATACATTATGCTTTGCTGTGGTAGACTCATATGTGTTTGTGTTCACAGATTCACAAAAGAACATGACAATTCAAAGTCAGAGAGGAGACTTGGTGTTGAGAACTACAAAACTGTCAAACAAGTGTACAACAGTGTTATCTAATAGGGCAGCAACTAACTCTTATTATGCCAATCGATTAATCTGTCAATTTAAAAAAATATATTGATTAATCGTTGGATAGTGAAAAGTGCGTACCAAATTGTACTAAACTTGAACCAGGTGAAGCTGTGGATGTCTGGATAGAGCATATTTACAGACAAAGAAGTTTTGGCTTAATTATCGCTCTGCATGGAATTTCTCTCAGCAAATAGCATGTTTTAGAATTTGTATACTCCAGTTAACTATTATTTGATTACTAATTTAGATGACAGTTATTTCAATAATCGGTTAATCACGATAATACTGATTAATTATTTCAGCCCTATTACCTTGTTTTATTTTTACACCACAAGAATGGTGTAGGAATAGTGCACACACAATAATAATATCTAGTTTGAGCAGGCTCTCCTGCCTTGCTGTGAGGTGCTGTGTGCGTAGTAATGGTGGTGAGTCATTGTGATAAATGAGTCAAGCTGTTGGTTGTCAGCGGCGACACTGTGAGAGCTCCCCATGTAAACATGAGAGAGGGATTCTACAATGCAAAGAGATATGAGCCACTTTGTACAATCTGTCAGTGTTGCTGGAGTGTGAACTCTGCTGAGGCTAAGACTTGTGTTTTTATGTTGTCGTCATTCAAATACAGACTGTGACAGATCTAGAGACAAGAAGTGAATGGGGCTGGCACACATCAGTGATACAGACAAAACAATGACTGAGATGGAGATGCCTACCTTGGACCTGTTTGTTTGCATGGTGTGTTTTCAAAAGCTGTGTTGGAAAAAGCAAATTATAATAAATTAAATTAGGCACGGACGCATGTACAGATATGACAGATGGCAAAAATAAAGAACAGGGTGGACTACACAAGTCAGACTGAATGAAGGTGTATGCAACATTACATACAACTTTCAGGTAGGACATATAAAGTAGTATTAATAATTATACATGGGCCTTATTTATGACAACTGTAATAATTATACATGGGCCTTATTTATGACAACTGTAATGAACTAAAAAACACATTAGGGTTAGGGTTAACCCTAACCCTAACCCTTATTTATGACAACTGTAATGAACTAAAAAACACATTACTGACATGGTCCAGTGAAGTTAAAAGGGAATTATGTGGTATTTATCAATTTGTAAGCAGTCTGGAACCTTAAATAAGACTGAATAATTTAGAACAGAAAGTCAATCTGTCCACTTTTCATATCTGTAGCTGTAAAATTTAAATTGATACTGGTGCACAAGTGGGCTCATGGATGTAGGCTTTTCCATTAAAATAGCAGTCAAATTCCTACTTGTACTTGAGCCTATTATAACGTTGATATTGTGTTGGTTTAGACTCAGTCCGGTCCTTTGTACCTGCTCATTAAACTTCTCCAGTTTCTCCAACTGCTCTCTCTGATTCTTCTCCAGTTGTTCCATCTCCTTTTGGTGCTTCATGGCCAACTATCCATAACAACATACAAAACATAATCAATATCAGCCTTTAATCAATTAAATAAACCTATTTATTATAAAGAGCATACCCTCTTTCTTTCATCAAGGAACTTCTTGGTGTTACTGCTGTTCAACTCCCTCACTCGCCTAAATCAAAAACAAACATTAAGCGTTGTATACCAATTTGAATTCTTTACTAGGGATAGGACAACATACAATACTATCACAACACAACTAATTTATCCAGGATATTTTTTATAATAGTAATAATTGTTCATTGCAATAATAATAATTTATGTCACCTCAATGCCCTTTGGACATTACTATGAATAGATTAATTTACCGATATTATATCTAGTGTATGTTCAGGTGATTTTGGTCCAGAGGAAAAACTATGCAATTAAAAAATGTTAGTTGGTAATAAATATTAGTTTAGCCTACAATAAAATGTGACGTTGTTATTCCAGCATTTTCAGGCTTCTATTAAACCTTTGTTTATTAATTATTGTGATATTATCGTTTATCACAATTATTATGGCTACAATAATCATGACAAAAATATCTCTATTGTCCCATGCCTATTCTTTGCACAATACAATCTACTACGTGCTTACCTTTCCCTCTCTGCTTTGTTTTTGATGGTCTTGTCCTGACTGATGGCTTTACTGTTTTCCATGGACATCTTGGCTTGGTTGGCTCGCATCTCTTTACTTTGTCTAAAACACAAATGGGTTAAATATGCCGTGAGAAGACATCATACCTGGGGTGACTGCACTGGTGTGGAGTTACCGTTCGTGGATGAGTTTGAGCTGGATGGTCTGCTGCTCCTGGACCGTAGTCAGGAGTTTCTTGAGATGCTCACAATGTTGAGTGACGTGGCTGTCCTTCATCTCCTGCTCCTCGCTGCTGTGACTGCTGATAAGCTCTGACCACTCTTTAGTGTGCTGCGCTGTGATGTCCTTTACCTGCATGCAAACACACAAAAACACAAAATCACACATAAAACACACACACATTAGGTTCAGTCATAATTCACACACACACACACACAAACCCACAAACACAATCACACACACATCATGTGCAGTCATAATTCACACACATACGTACACATACACACACACATTAGGTTCAGTCATAATTCACACAAACATACGCAGAAAGCGGAAGCTGGGGATGATAGAAGTAGCCTTACCTTTGCTTTGTGTTCTGTAGCTAGTGTTTGGATCTTATCCTCTGTCTCCTTCTTCAGCTCCTGGCAGTTGTTTTCTCTACAGGTCACAAACAGGCAGAAAGTTTTATTAACCTACCTATAAATACTGTATGCTAGTTGTTCCTTTCACACTTGGTAATAACATGCATCCTCTGTGTATGTTGATTGAAGTATTCAATAAAAAAAAACACAGAGAAAGCCCCTGCCAAGGCACTAAACTCTTTCTTAACTTAGAGATAATGGTAGCTGGTTCCAGTAACTTTTGTGCGAAAACTTCTATACATAACACAGGCAAGAACAAAAGTGCTTACCCTCGTTTCTTAATGGCTTTCTCCAGAAGCTTCTCTAGTGTGTTCTTTTCTTTGTCGTGAAGGGTCACCATCTTGTCCGCTTGTGTGCAATGAGCCTTCTGCATTGTGTTCTGATCCTAGGAAAAAAATAGAAAGACAGAATTTTACTACAGCATTTATTTTTGCTCAAAATTGGACGTGTAGCCTGATCTCTTTGTAATGGAACAGTTCACCCACCTTCAGATGTTTCTTCTTTAAAGCACTGAGTTCTTTCTGTTGCTTTTTTATTAACTTAAGATAGGACTACAGACGAAGAAAAGACAACAAATTAGCAACAAAGGACCGGTAATTTCTGAAACTTTACAATGCATATACGGAGCACACTGACCTTCATCTGTTTTAAGTCTTCAATGCTGACGTTAGGCACAAGACCAGAATCTGAAACAGCCAAAAGTCACTAGTTTAGGTTTGTCTACAGTTGTATGAGATATTACAATGGGGCTATCCAAATAAAGTATTAAGTATGTGAAGTACATTATAAGTATATTTATGTGTAATATTAGTGGATACATACCCTTCTTGTTTTCGGCGTTGTTATTCTGAGCAGAGTTGGACGTCTGGGCCATGTCTGAACTGGCCTGAGGCGTTACACTGGCCTTCACTGTGTCTCCTTTCCCTTTTCCCTTCTTGTCATTCTTGGAGCTTCCACTTGGGACGTCCGCAATATCATTCTACACAAAGTCAAATATGTTTATGTTATTTTGTCTGTAAATGTGCTTTGTTTAAATATCCATGACTTTTATTATAAGTAACATACCGTATCAATCCCCAGCGCCTTCATCTGGTCAGCTCTCTTCTCTGCTATTGTCAAGAACTTCTTTGGGTCTGACAGAGCATCTACAATTGCTGTAAAATAAAAAAGAAAATAATTTAGTCCATCATATATCCATTTGCTTTCTCTATACTGTTTTAAACCCAAAGATAGTTGTTTAAAGATTGAACTACTTAAAAATAGTCAGTAATACCCATGGATCACAAACAACAAAAGTGTGAGATCTCAAAGTAATGCTAATGGTTACAGCCCTGTGGCTTTATTTAATGACAAAATCAATTGTCCTGCTCATTTGTATACCCTCTCTTTCACAAACTGCTCCCACTAGTTTAATGTCCTGCCGATGGCTCTTTGAAAACAGCAGCAAAGAAGAAGAGCTGTGCTGCATGCATTTTCTATAAAGGCCAACCAAATGATCTTTTTATGGGCTGTATTACTTTCAAATATAAGTTTAGAATTACATTATCTTGTATTGCTGGAGCACTCACCTCCAAATCCGTCGGGCACGTAGGTCTTGAGGATGATTTGGCAGAAGATGGTGGGCAGTGACAGGGGTTTGTTGCCCTCGTTCCTCAGAGAGATGTGGCGGTAACCAGCCTGCAGGCCGTCCAGGGGCAGGATACGCTGGCCAATCAGTTTGTTGTTGTCGTCATACACAGCAATGCGCAGTACGGCCAGGTCCGGCAATATCACCTGAGAGAGAGTGGACTCAAGTTTAACTTGTGTAGTAGGACCCTGTCACCAAATACAGCATCATTTATCAACAAGGTCATGACTTCACCTGTATCTCACTATCAGAGGATGGTCAATGATGATACTGAATAAATGCTGTCAACTACAACAGACTGCTTCATATCTACTGTGAGTATGGAGGAACTGCCCTCAGGCGCCTTAGGAGAATAGAATTATGTTTATGTGTGTGTGTTTGCACAGTATGTTTGTTTGTGTGAGACTGTGTGTGTGTGTGTGTGTGTGACTGCATGTGTGTGTGTGTGTGTGTGTGTGTGTGTGGGTGTGACTGCGTGTGTGCGTGTGTGTGTGACTGCATGTGTGTGTGTGTGCATATGTGTGTGACTGCATGTGTGTGTGTGTGCATGTGACTGCATGTGTGTGTGTGTGTGTGACTGCATGTGTGTGTGTGCATATGTGTGTGTGTGCGTGTGACTGCGTGTGTGTGTGTGTGTGTGTGACAGAGTGTGTGTGTGTGTGTGTGACTGAGTGTCTGTGTGTGTGTGTGAGTGGGTGTGTGTGTGTGTGAAT
>JAVQJW010331128.1:0-13625 GCA_036025195.1 Hypseleotris klunzingeri
CTTATTATATAGACACTAAAGACCTTTTATCTAATATAAGACCTTTAAGTATTACAACATTAACATATAATGCAATTATACTATATAAAATATAATATGATTGTTGACAAATCAATAGATTATAAACAAGGAGGTGATATGTTGTACAAAACCAATTTGTTATTTTTGGACTAGGATGGAACTCGATGGACCAAAAAGAGAAAGTGAATTCTTGTACAAGGCATCAACATTTCTCTGATATCTGTGCATTTTAAGTTGATTTTTTAAATTATTAATAGTTTTATAGTTTTTTTTCTCTATTTAAGGTACCTGGTGAACATCAACAGGAAGAGTAGTTCTATCACTGCTTTGGCTAGAGTAACGCCGCCCTCTTTGGGCTTGTAAGAGTACTGAAAGATTAAATGCAAATTAAATGACGATTAATGATGCGTTTGTCACTGTATTTTAAACAGTTCATGTAAAGCTAGGTTCCACATTTATGTGCTATTTCTAACAAAAAAAAAACTCCCGCTCATGTAATATAAAAAAGTTTGGGCATCTGGAGTAGAAAATGTTCAGATATGGTAGTAGTAGTACTAACTAAGGTATATACAGGTCTGTGTTCATACTGTAGGTCATAAGGTTGCATCTTCATTAGACTGCTGTTCCTGTGTCACAGATCAGGCTCTGTAGGGGGTGTGACTATGTTAATGTGCATCAAATGGAAGTTAACTTTTCAGGGAGCCCATTGATCTGATTGGATGCCTTTGTTTTTTTGAAATCTCACAACAGGCCTGCAACAGGGGAGAGACAACTTTTACAGTAACACAACTTCATTCACCTTTTACAGATTGCTGGGAATGGGAAGGTATTAATTTAAAAGTAATATAGGGAACAGAAATGGCACAAAGCTTTCAAAGACATAACAGAGGACACAGACAGCGAGAGGAGCTGAGCTGTATGCTGGTTGGTGATGGAGCTGTGGGGAAGACCAGCATGATCATCAGCTACATCTTCAATGGATACAACAGTGACTACAGACAAACTGCTTTTGACGTCTTCACCGGTAAGTCACAAAGTTTATTCTATTATCTCATCTTACTGTTCTCCTTTCTTATCTTACTAGCTATATGCCCGACACTTATACCAAATAAATTTTGTCTGACTTATTTTTAGGGTTAGTTCATGTCAGTGGGATTCCAACTCACATCAAACTTATAGATACAGCTGGACAGGTAATTTAAACACCAAAGTCACTGCAAGAAAATGTGTGTATGTATGAAAAGGTTTTTGATACATTTTTGTGCATTTTAGGAGGACTTTGGTCACCTTCGCTCCTTGTGCTATGCCCATGTGGACGTATTCATCCTCTGCTTTAGCCTGGTCAACCCTGCATCTTTTGACAATATCACATCAAAATGGATTCCACAGATCCGCTCTCATAACTTCACATCTCCGATCGTCCTGGTCGGGACACAGTCCGACCTCTGCAGCAGTATGGACATACTGCTTCACCTGGATGATAGGAACACAAGGCCAGTACATTTCAGACAGGCTAAAAAACTGGTGAAGAGAATAAAAGCACATGATTATGTGGAGTGCTCCGCCATGACACAGCACAATCTTAAAGAGGTCTTTGACTGTGCAATATTTGCTGCCATTAAGAACAAATGCACTGTTGAAATGTCCAAAAATCACTGTCTTTTCACAGGTTTAAAAACTCTGTTATCTCGTGGACTGAGGAAAGTCTTCAGATTATTCTAAAATGTAATTAGAGATTGGACTACGGTTTTCACAAGGGCATTGTAGTTTTTGATCAGTTGTATATTTGCTGTAAATACTGTATATTTGGATGGAATGCGGAGTGTGCGAGTTAATGCAATCGATCAAAAGAAAATGAATGTTTGAATGTGCAGTTCTACAGGCCTAATAAACATTTACTGTTAATTTCAGGATTGTGCATAATTTAAAAGATAGCCAACAATGAGAATCAGAGATCTTGTGGTGGTCTACTGACAGATAAAATGGAGGGAAACCCTAAAAGTGTTAGTTACTGAAGACAAATGGTCACCTGCTGATCACTCTGAAGTTATAATTACCACAACAAAGGTCAGTTAATTCTGACCTCAATGTGGTGCGATCATGTGAAAAGACTGTCGAGAAACACGCTGTTTAGAAGGTTTTGGGTAAAACGTTGCCACAGAAGCTCATTTTCACACAACAAAAAGAAAAGAAAAGAAAAGAAAATGAACAAATCCACATGCTCATATTGGGATAATTGATTGTAGGCTATATAAGATATAGGCTATAGGCTACCTCAATGATTGGCATAGACAAATAAAGAGAAATCTAATTAGCACTTTGTCTTACCATTAGCAGAGACAGTATGATGAAGATTTTAGGGTGTTCTCTTCCTCTTGAAGCTACATTTAATATGTAGGCTAAATCAAACAACAACTTCAAAATGTTCAAGTCGTGGCCAAAAGGAGATTGTGAAACTAACTACTAGGCTATGTTGAGCATTATAGACGCTGGTGGGTGCTGGTTGTAGCCATGGGTGTATTAATATACTTATAACATAGTTATAGTTATAGTTCCAGTTCTAGTTAATAATAATTATAGTCTTAAGATAGATCCATGGTTGTACCGTAAATGCTAACGTGGAGAAGGCAGGCACGCAACTTTCCGCATAGAACTACATTTCCCGTCATGCAACAGCCTGTCATCCTACCCTGACCCCGCCTGAAAATAATCTGATCAGCTGATTTGACCTGGCAACAAAATAGCGTAGCTACAGAAATCTAGTAGGGAGGGGGCTGAAGAACAAAACAATGACACTGCTCGGAAAGATTTAAAAACACTAAGACTTTATAGAAGACTTGTTATGCGTTTTGTGCGCCCCCCCCCCTTTATTGTAACCTACGCGTATTTGGGAATATTCAAGCATTGGACACCGACTGACTCTTGTTTTTGTTGATGTAATACAGCTCCCTTGACACTGGAAGCTAGCTGCGGCTAAGTGGCTACACTCGAACATTAATAGCTCAGTAATAACAGCTTTTGAAGGAAAGTGTCCGCTTTTGATCGAAGCCTAATAGCAGTAAGCTAATCGTGTTTGCTTTTGATGCCTATTTATGTACCGAACTGTTAAGTGAGCTGTCCAGGTTGTGTTTGCTAGCTAGCCTGTTGTTAGCATTAACATTTGCACATTTATTTTCAGGGAGAGATAGTTGGGTCCCGCTATTTGTTTTGTGCTATTTAATAATTTAGTCAGTTCATCGTAAAATCATTTTGTGTCTCTAATGCTCAGAAAAGGCGATGTTAACTGTTTAAAGCAATAAGGTCTAGAGTAGCTTAAGAAGACCCTATTTTATTGACCTCCAGCTGTTTGTTTGCACAGCCGTTTCTATCACAGTACGTTGTAGATTTTGGCGTGTAACATGCAACACTTTTAAGTTGATTTGTTTTTGTCTCTGTTGTAATTTTACATTAGTAGCCTTTCATACTCTGTGTGTCCATTATTTCGCCCGCTACCGGTTCTAAAGTCTGGTTCCTAGTTGCTTTGATAGACAAAAGCTATTTCATTCTTCACATTTGCCTTGTGAGAAACGATGAGTAGCCATGGCTCATCGTCTGAAAAAGGTGTTAATACTACTCTCATATGTCAAGAGAGTTATGTGTGTGGTGGTTCTGAAGAGGCAGCCTTTGAATGTGATGAATGCAGGAGCTTGCAGTGTGTGCGTTGTGAACTTGAGCTCCATAATCAGGAGCGCCTGAAGAACCACGAGCGTGTTCAGATAGGTCCTGGGCATGTCCCATATTGTGACAACTGTAAAGGAGCCAATGGAGGAAGTGGAGATAATGGCAAAAGACAGAGATCTGTGGTCCACTGCCAGAGCTGCAAAGTTAACTTGTGTCAAGACTGCCAAAAACGCACCCATAGTGGAGGAAACAAGAAAAAACACCAGCTCACATCATACCCTCCACCACCCAAACTGTCTGAGGCTAATTGTGTCCACCCATCACCTTCACCGGCACCTGCTGTAAAGAAAGTTGATGAGACAAAATCTCAGAAGGCAAAACTTCTGGAGAAGGTGTCCAGCTTTCTCCTGGTTGATGAAAATGAAGAAATCCAGGTATGTTTTCAAAGCAATGATTTTGTGTAACTAACATTGAACTTCCAAATTTGTCCATGCAGTAAGTCTTTTCTGTTTTTGTAGATCAAAGATGAAACTTCATTTTTAAAGAGCCTGAACTCCAACCCAGACCAGCTGCTAAAAGTGGTATCCATCTTTGGGAACACAGGTGAAGGAAAATCCCACACTTTAAACCACACCTTCTTCATGGGCAGGGAGGTGTTCAAGACTTCCCCTGCACAAGAGTCATGCACTGTGGGCGTTTGGGCAGCATTTGACCCCTTTCATAAAGTAGTGGTGATTGATACAGAAGGGCTCCTGGGGAATAGCTCCAAACAGGGCCAGAGAACCCGTCTGCTTCTGAAGGTGTTAGCCGTCTCCGACCTCATAATTTATCGAACACATGCAGACCGCCTCCATGATGACCTGTTTAAATTCCTTGGAGATGCCTCTGAGGCCTACTTGAAGCATTTTGCTAAAGAGCTGAAGGCCACGTCAGCTCGCTGTGGTTTGGATGTGCCACTGTCTACATTGGGACCTGCAGTTGTCATCTTTCACGAGACTGTCCACACTAAGACACTTGGTTCAGGTAAAGCATAGAGCTAACAGGACCTAGTTTTGCATCATACTCAAATTCAAAAGAATGTGATGTTGCTTTTTTAGCTTACTACTCAGAGAATGTCAGCTCTTTGAGAAATGTGTAAACACTAGTTCTTGGGACACTAACTTGTAGGAAACAAACAAAACATAAATATAAACAATCTACATTTACTAAACGTACTTTTGCTTACTATACAGGGTTATATTTTCATAACTATTTTGTTAAAAATGTAAAAATGCCTTGCATTGCAATAGTGAAATAGAATCACGGAGACAGATGTACAGTAATATGAACTATTACACTACATTAAAATGCTTTTCACTTTCTTGTGTGTGTCTGTCTTTACCCACTATTTACAGTATTGATATTGTGTCAACACCAGTCTCTTTTTCTGTTTGTGTCTTTTTAGATAAGTCATCCGAGTCAGTGGATCGGCTGCTGTTGGAACGCTTCAAGAAGGTCTCTCGTTTTCCGGAGGCATTTAGTTCTGTCCAGTACTGGGGCACACAGACCCTCAATCCACCCACTGACTTTGGTGGCCTACAGAATAAACTGGAGCAACTCTTGGATAACAACGCCACCCGTTCACCACGCACCCCTGTTGTCATCTACAAAGCTTTACGTGTATGTGAAATCTGCTGTGAAAATATAATTCAATTTTTTTCAAAAGTGTACAAGTCTGTTTAAGCATTATAATTTTCGGCAGGCTCTTAGTGAACGTTTTAATGGCGAGATTGCAGATGAACTGGTTGCCCACAGTTGTTTCTTTCCCGATGAGTACTTTACCTGCTCCAGCTTGTGTCTGAGCTGTGGGTCAGTAATCTGTGCCTCTATATGAACTTTAAATCCATTACCATTGTCTGCTTCTTTTACTTGATTGTGTTTTCTGTCAGATGTGGGTGTAAAAACAGCATGAACCACTTAGTTGAAGGGGTGAGCCACGAGGCAAAGATTCGCTGTCGGTATTCTCTTCAGTATGATAATCGCATTTATACTTGTAAGGTAAGCTGGGGTGTAATTTGTACAACTGGAAAATAATCACTTTTCTGAGTCACCATTAATTTCATCATTGTGTGCTGCATCCGTCAGGCTTGTTATGAAGGAGGAAAAGAGGTCATAGTTGTCCCCAAAACGTCTGCTTCCTCAGACTCTCCATGGATGGGACTTGCCAAATATGCTTGGTCTGGGTGAGTAGGAGGCATGCGACCTATACGTTTAGAAACCTGGGCTTGAGTCCAGCTTATGTTACCAGTGCAGGTAACATAAACCTGACCTAATTACATTATTTCTATCTTTACAGTCATTTTGTTCTTTTTTTGTGCAAACCTAAATGTTGTCATTGTTACCTGTATGTGCAGATATGTCATTGAATGTCCCAACTGTGGAGTGATCTATCGCAGTCGTCAGTATTGGTATGGGAATCAGGACCCAGTGGATACAGTTGTTCGTACAGAGATCCAGCACGTCTGGCCAGGAGTAAGAGAAATTATTAAGAGAAATATTGTTTTTTTTGGTTTGTTTTTTTAGGTCAATTTTTAAAAATATAAAATAGTTATATAATTTAAAGCATTTTATCAATTAGATATACTGTAACTATGTGTATTTTTTATTAATATTTTATTTTGTTATTCTAGTCTGAGGGCTTTTTAAAGGACAATAGCAATGCCGCACAGCGTCTTCTGGATGGAGTTAACCTAGTGGCCCAGTCGATGTCAGAGCTCAGTGTCAAGCCTGCCAAGGCTGTCACCTCTTGGCTGACTGATCAGATCGCTCCAGCCTACTGGAAACCCAACTCTCTGATACTGGTGAGTGACACAGTTAGTCCTACTGTGTGGCAGCTGCAACCAACAAGCACCGGCAAGTCAACACTTTTATGCCCAGAGGATGTTTACTGCCAGTGGTGGTTTGTTTCATTATGAGGTATTATCATGTCACAAGATAAAACTTGGACAGATGCAGAATCACAGTATCAGTCAAAAATAACATGTTTTTGCTCTTCTGTACAAGGTGTGCCATAAATGTCACACAGTCTTCCAGGACAATGACACCAAGCATCACTGCCGTGCCTGTGGAGAGGGCTTCTGCGATGGCTGCTCTTCAAAAGCTGCACCCGTCCCAGAGAGAGGCTGGGGTCTCGCCCCTGTCAGAGTTTGTGATGTCTGCTATGAACAAAGAGCTTATGAAGGTATGTACATTAAGAGCAAATTCAAGTCTCTTTTTGTGCCAGGTAGTGTTATCCAGTATTTCATATATAAACACACAAAGCTATTAGTGTATTTGTTTGTTTTACACAGAAGTGCCTAAAGTGGAGCTTGAGGAGGAAGAGGGGGGTAATCTTGCCAGGAAGGTTGGTGAAGCAGTGACAAACACATTTGGGGTTGTGGTCACTGCTATCGACATACCACTTGGTGAGTGCTAAACTTACAGGAGGTTGTTATGTAACAGGATTGACCTAACATTCTGTTTGAGTCCATGGAACACTGCCCTCTAGTGGTACTTATTTTCAGTGAACTCTCAGACCTGTCAGGCAGGTGCCAGCCGGCTGAGCTCCTCCTTTAAGGCAATGTGAAATAACCTACTGACCCAGTTGTTTTGACATTGACATTTCAAAAGATTTTATACATATTTTTACATGGCACATTTTTGAAAAACTAAGGCAAACATAAAAATAAAGTTCTGGTGCGCAAAAGTCCCCCCAACACATTAATCTCAAGACATATTAGAAACAATAACACAGTAGATTTCTTTTCATAGTATGCAAAACGTGTGTTTTAAAGTTGCAGTACCTGATTTTTTTATTTTTTTATTCTTTTATAAAAAAAAATGAAATTAGTTTTGAATAAGCTGTGAATCTTTAAATAAAACACCAGCCCCCATACATTATTTCTAATAGATTCTAGTTCGTACCAAATACACAATGTTTCAATCAATCTGGGAGCTTGTGTACGTAAAGTACAATATCTAGTAATACAGATTTTTCTCTACTTGTGAATGCTATGTATTCACATTATGATTATGTGTTTCCTAGGCCTAGTGAAAGATGCAGCTCGACCTGCTTACTGGGTGCCTGACCAGGACATCTTGTCCTGTCATAATTGCCAACGTGATTTCACTGCCAAGCTGTCCAAGCACCACTGCCGCGCGTGTGGCCAAGGAGTGTGTGATGACTGTTCCCCGGAGCGGCGGTCAGTGCCATCGCGCGGCTGGGATCATCCTGTGCGCGTGTGCATCAGCTGCAACCAGAAACCTGAACTTTAACAAGACAGCCTTCCTTCCTCAGATCACCAGAGAGAACCACACACTCTCAGTCACTGCTATAACTCTCTGTCATGTGTCTGTGGCAAGGAAGCATTAATCATAGGGTATGTAGGACATTTAGCAGATTTGGGATTTAAGAGTTTCTGTGGCCTTTCAGAAGAGCTAGAATATGTGCGTTACTTGACTGAGAGTGAAAGTACCACTCTGAGTGAATATTCTATTTCCTCTTGACACAAATCCCAAATTTGGGGTTTTAAAAGGCTGTTTAACTATTTTTCTACTTTCAGAAAATGTTTAAAAAAAATAATTTAAACTATTAGTTTTCTTGAAAACCCTGTGGGGTTGATTTGAATAGATTTTAGTAATTATTATTATTAAGTAATGTTTTCAAATGTCGTATTGTAATGGCAAGGAGAACTTTTATATCCATGCAGATATCCCTGCAGGTTTCTTGCATGCTGTATTGCAACATTTTAGTTTTTGCACTAAGCCTTCTCAGCTGTTATAGGCTGTTGCTTACCATGGCCAAAAACCAGATATCCATCTGACTTCTATCATCTGTACTAAACTGTACTCGCACCACGTTTGAGTCTTCATGAGTGGATATCTGGTATGCCAAAATCATTCAGGTCACTGTGTCTGTGCGTTAATGTTAATATTTGATCATGTATCTTGTGGTTGTATGAAAATATATAACTGAATATGTTAGACGAGTGTACATTTGAGATGTTATTTATGTATCAAAAGAAAAAAAAACAATAGCATTATTAATACTAGCATTATTTTTAGCACCTCTGGCATGCATGATAGTTTGACAGAGATCTATGGCCTTGTGTATATTTGGAGAAAGCTCCGTCGAAATCCCTCACTGCCCCGGTACCAAGTGGCATTTTTGTCTGTTATACATTTTCTGCATCATTTGTTAAGTTCTTTTTTTTATTTTATTGTCTTAATATTTATACAAAAACAGAATTTCATTTCACTCACATCTTTATGTCTTCTTAAAAACATGACTGGATATGATTTGATGACAAAGCTATGTTTGTGTTTTTTCACAATTAATCCGTTCAAATATTTACAGTGCTGTGTATCCGTTACTGTTGTGTCATATTACTTTATAGTGTATAATTAGTATTCACATTTTGTCACCTTGTTGTCCATTGTCAATCACTATAACAAAGACAGATTTTGAATGTGGCCACAATAATCCACAGACATACAGTATTATGACATTAAAAGCTTTAATATTTTTTGTCCTGAATCACACATTTTAGTTTCTTGAAAAAATGCCATGTCTCTCTTTGGCTCTCAAAAGAAACTTTTTTCTGATATCTGGGAAGTTGTGTCTACCTTGTCTAAAAATAGCATTAGCTGTCTGGATTTTGCATCGCTCACAGCCTTTTCTCAGATGCTAATATTGCACATAATAGGAAATATTTGTCAATAATTGTGTTGCTGTTCATTCCCATGCAAATTTGTGCAGTCTGCTTAAGACATCCTTAATTATGTATGAAAGAAGGTGTACTTTATATATATATACACCCTTACTACAAATCAAGCTGGGATAACTGGTAAATTTGAAATTATTTGAAATTAACTTGAAACATTAATGTGTGGGTACTAAACTGTTGAAAGATTTGCATAAGATTAAAGATGTATCAGCCCCATCTGTCAGAGCCTAATGGGAAATTGCCTTCACGTCTTTGCTGTGTATTTTTGTGTGAAACCACTCATTGTAGGAGGAAGAGATTGTGTGCATGCCTGTGTATTATGAGCCTAGCTGCCATTCCTCTATAAACACAGCAGCTTCAGATCAAGTGAGGGAAAATTATTAGCTTGGTGCTTATTGATGATGATAAATGATTCATAATTATTTTAATAAATAATGAAACACAAGCTTCCATTTTGGTATTCTTTGCCATTTGTTCTCCATGCCCTCGCTTGGCCAAACAGGGAATAACTCTATGTATCCCTCAAAGCTACAGTTAGGGGCGTTTTGAAAGTACTAAAGTTGAGATGTGTACAAAATAAAATACAGGGAAAACCCTTTAAAATAATTTTGACAGTTTACCTCATAAAGCCACGCCCCATCCGTCTTTCCTGTAAATGTATTGGTCCACGAATTCAGCCCGAGCTCTGATTGGTAGGCTCCTGTAGGTTTCCCTCAGAACTGCAAGACGCCGATATTGCGTTACATTGGAGCAAAATGGCGGCTGTCATTCAGAATCCACTAAAAGCGTAAGTATTTTTGACATTAAAGAAATTGGGTATAATTACTTTGCTGCCAACTCGTTTACCGTAAGTGGCTATTCATGTATGTTGTTTTCAGTCGTGTGCATTTGGCAGGTGACGCTGTCTAAATGCATTTTGTCTACTTCTTGCATGGTAAAGTAGCCTCCCGTATAGTTCTTTTATTTCACAAGGTTTTATCATTTAGTCTCGAACATTAACCAGCGAGTGTTTGACGTTGTCATCGTACGAGCAAATCCTTTTATTTTGACTGCTTTGCATTCAGCACAAGAGACTGTCGTCTTTAGTAGGCTATAAATTTATTCAAAACTGTCGACAACGTGCCTGTACGCAGCGGCGAATAATTAAAAGCCGCTTTTCTTCGTGCTTGGTTGGGCATTGCTGGCGGAATATCATCTGACATTCCGAAACTCGTTTACAGTTGGTGTGAATTGTCGACATGTCAACTTTGGCTCCTCCAAGTGCAGACGTGGTCAGAACCCGGCAAAGCAAGCGAGGGAGGAGGCATTTTGTATTTGCATGCTTGCTGACTAAATCGACAAAAGTGACAGTCTATGTAGTTTGCCGTTGGAAATATAAACTACCTCCTGCTTCAAGCGCCGAGTGCACAAGTGCTTTTATCCCCTTAACTTCAAAGATATGCTCCACCAAGGTCTCAATTTCTCCTTTGTTCTTCTGTGCTGTTTACCTGTGCCATTAATAGAACAGCTCTTGCATAAGTTGATCACAAATAACATGCAGGTATTGGCCGCCAAGTTTGTAAAATATTAGTTTTGGGGACGTGACAAAATTGTGGTGGTGGCATGTGGCTGTTTGGTATTGGACAGGTAGATTTGACTGTGCCTTTAAGTGGAGGAGTGCTGGAGATTAGCTTGGTCCAGGATCCGGGACCCATCTGTCAGAGAGATGCTCCGACAGGGAGAGAGGAAGTGTTGGCCACAAGCAGGACAACCATCTGCTGCTCTACAGAGGTATACCTCGCACCTCTCTGGACCCCAGCACAAGGCTGGACCAGTCAACACCCTGTCTTCACCCACTCTGTGTGTGACATTGTTACTAACTTAAAAAGGTGGATTATGGAGGCTGAAGTTATAGACTGATTATACACATTTGTCTTATCACTTATAAGTCAACCTACTCATGATATATGGTCAATAAGTCTAGAGGCCTTCATGCTTTGGTTGTGAGAGTTCTGAGAGTTCGGGCAGTATACAGTCAAAATAATTACAACGACTTAGACACTAAGTCTTTTAACACTGTTATTTAAATATTACTTAATCCAATTCCCCAGTCATCGTCCCATTACAAACGTTTCTTTCTGATGAGAGGAAGATTCATATTAGAACATTATTTCATTATTTTTCTTTGCTCCATCAAGTCTGTCTGCTGTCAAGATGCTCTTTCATCTTTGAAACACTTTTGCATTCAGATGTGGACTGTCTTCTTGCTATAAGCTGTGCTTAATGAAGTGTTTCAATCTGCTATAATTAGCCTCTGTCTAGGGTTTCTGACTTCATTTCACACTTTTGTCAGATTATAATTAGTCAAACTTGACACTAATTGGATGTTGCTCCTGTGGACCAGTTTGACCTTTTTGTATAAGGATGATTCACTTTAGGAGAAAATGAAAAGCTGGTGTTCAGACTGTGGGAGATGAAGCTGCGAGCCTGAGCTTGTCTGTGAGGTCTGTCCCTCATTTGAGCCTGATGGGAGGACGTTAATCTCCAAAATCTGCTGATTAAAATGGAGGATTCTGGAATATTTAATGAATACAGGAGCTCATGGATGTGCTTGTAAAAAGTGTGTTGGACTCTTCTGTGGGTGGGACAAATCTGGTTTCTCCTCAGTCCCATCCTTCAGCTCACGAGAGTGGAGGGCACATAGAGCATGAGTCAGTCCTGCTGCAGTGTGGAGGTCTGGTTTGTCCTGCCTTCACAGACTGGGGTGCACTGATTGGTGTAATCAGGACTTCAGGATACAGTCGGTCCTCCCCCTCTTCCCCCTCCGCTCTGTTGTTGGTGGTGGCTTCCTGTGACTGAGACTTGCACCTGCAAACACCATACAGCCACCGAGCAAGTTGCTTCCAGACAGGCCCCAAAGTCTCTTACGTTCAGAGGAGGTTTGTACTGGCTGCACTTTTAACCGTAGTTTGTAATCAGATATGCAAAATGACTGTTGACACATGCTCGCATTACAGACTCAACCATGTGACACATAGGACCGTTGACAGGAACACTCTGATAGTGGAGGCCCCACTGGCCACAAGATTTGCTTTTGTTCCTTGCTACTGCACACATTCACCACACATACCTTTACAATGTGCTATTCACTGTCAGCGTTTGGAGGAACCAGTGTCCTACTTTAAACTGTTTTAGATGTTGAGTACTGTTTATTCCAGTACGCATATAATTTACATTCACTGAGGTAGACCTTCTATATAAGTGTGGCCTTCTACCTGCTGTAGGATCTGTGTGATGTCATTTATGCTTTTTTATAGATTCTACGGTAGATTTATGTTTATGATCTCTATGGCCTTTGTTGTTTGTAAGTGTTGTTGTCTATTGGCTTACTTTTTCCTTTTATTCTATTCCTTTGGTCACCAGCTAGTTGTTGTAAATATCTATTCTAAATTCTAAATATCGGCCAATGAGTGTAGTAGTATACACACTACGCGGTATAAAAACACTATTATGGTCTTTTTTTACAAAGTTCTATTCTGGTACATGCAACTTAACTCACTAGATCTACAATTCAGTGTGGTCAATATGTCGGTGCTTAACCTATACAGTAAAAGAAGGATATCAACCTATTTCTAGCTTAGTTGGATGTGTGGGTTTTGTCACTCATTGTTAGTTGTACTGTCTCCCACTGAATCTGCAGCTCTAAGTGGCAGCCTGCAGAGACACCAGTAGCTAACATATAACCACCACATTTCCCTCTCCTATTCTGTCTCTCCATGCTCAGGCTATGTCTCAGTTCTTCTTGTAGTTGGGCAGTCTCCTGAGCGCCACTTTACTTGGCAACTCTCAGCATGGACCCTTTGGGCATGCTCTTTTAGTACTTGAAGAAGCATTTACAGCTGGTGCGTTTTTAGTAAACTGATATGTCACTGAGCGTCCCACCAGAGCTGTGATGATACGGAGGAATGGCTTGGAGACGCACAGGTTAGCTTAGGCCTCCTGTTTTTAAAATACCCCACATGGGCCAGTGTGGTAATTTGTATTCAGAACACATTTAAACAGATGGTAATAACTATGAAACACAACTCTTTAAGATGGCCCCTAGACTTCATAATTGAGGTGTTTATTTGATAGTGTGCAGGCGTATCTGGAAGCTTTTGCCAATCAAATTCTTAGAAAAGATTTCATGTTTGATATGCTTTTTATTGCAACACAGCAGTT
>JAVQJW010331296.1:0-10028 GCA_036025195.1 Hypseleotris klunzingeri
TGATTATTAATTTCTAAAATACTCAAAGCAACCTGTTTGGCAGCAACAATCTGACACATTCAAAGTCACTTAAATTGCTTTTCCACTTGGCTACACATACAGTAAATCAAAGTCTTCAAGTATTTAAAGTTATATTCGTGGTGTTTTATGGTTATGGTCTTAGCCTCTTGACCCATCATCTTCTAACATACACCATTCTCCAATCCATCAATGGAACAGGACAAGGAAGACACTTTTGCCTGGATCAGCGCTCACACAATCAAAATAAAAACTCCCAAATCGGCCCAACTATGAGTCAGTCACCCCCATCACACATGATCCAAGGAACTGTTGGCTAAGGAAAGATAGTATCTACTATTTCACCTCAAGCCCGGTTAGTTTTGATAAATGGCATATCAAGTCATCTGTTCAACTTGTCTACATTGTGCCAGGACTTGGTAATTGTAAGTAATGATCTCTACTAAGGATTGCCACAAATAAGTGAAATAAATGGTACTTTGTCTTGCCACAAGATTGAAAATTGATGCTGGTTAGAAAGAAACAAGCTGTGTATGTACTAGAGCCACTCCAGAGAGAAAGTCCCCAAAGAGTTGATGACAGGTCCACAATGCCACCAACATGCTGCAAAAACCATATGCGGCTGTGTCCGGCATACACTGGTCTGACATGGAGATGTTGTATGTGCATTTAACTGTGCAATTCATCTTTGCATATTCTTGTATGTATATGAACATTTAACCATCAAATTAGTTTGAAAATGACATATCTTCTACAAATGTCTGGATTTGTGTCATATAAGTTGGAAATGTTGTCATTGGGTTCATTATATTGTCCCAACAAAGAAATAGTTCTCTGTATTTGATCTGTCTTACATATATAAAATACTAAATACTGTAGTACCCTTCTACAGATCTTAGGCCAGGAGAGTAGCTAGCTGAAGGACTAGTCTAATGTGCAGTATGTTTAGTATTAATGGAGAAAAACTATAAAAATAAGTGAAAAAAATGTTCTAGTCTGTAAGTGTGTTGTATGACTTACTATATGTATCTGCACGTTGTACTCACCCACATACGTCCCATGCTCTATCTTCTTTAATATGTCAAAGGCGTTCTCCACATTGCCTTCTATTATTTCAAAGTTGACATCGTAAGCGCCCAAGTGATAGTTCCCACCAAAGGCCCTCACTGAAGTTCTCAAAAAGACAATCTCTGTTGAAAGAGAAAAATTACACACAAAAAGCATTATGCACTTAATATTATGTTAAAAGATACATTTATTTTTCATTTTTAATCCATAATACTGTTAATTTCTTACCTTCTGGTTTCACGAACTCTCTCATCGTTGCCAGGGAGATGAAGGTGTGAGCTATTGAGGTGACAGGATCCAGGGCACAGGCGTAGTCAGTCGGTGCACAGGACTTTATGCAGCGTATTGTGTCTGAGCGCTGAATTCTGCTCACTCTACAATACAGAAAAGTCAGATAGAGACCGGTATTTCAATCAAACATAAACCAAAAAGTGAACAAATATGTGGGTACGTAAGCTGTTTAGGTCAACTGAGGGTGTGACAAAAACATTAACATCTTTTAACATTATTTTATTATTGGCTGATGGAAACAGTATCTTGTTTGGTTTAATAGTCCTGGTTCAGTTCTGGAAACCTTGTATAGTAGTGGGTCCTGATTTAGTCTTAGTTTACTCTTTGTTTAGTCCTGGTGTAGACTTTGTGAGTTTGTTTAGATTTATTATATTGATTTTTCTAAAGATTTGTCAAAAAACCAAGCAGCTTCTGTCTGGATTTCAGTATTGGAAACAATACAGAGCTCCATATCTTCATGACCTAAATAGTGCACACAACAATGCCTCTAATAAACCAACTCTGTTTAAAGTCTATCTGGCTTGTGGAGACTTGCACTGCCCACTTATCGATGCTCTTGTGATGCACTTTGCAGCAGGTCTGTGTGGGAAATGAATTACTCCACTCACAGAGGATGATCCAGTACCTGCTCAAGAAAATATTTGGATTTAGTCGAGCATCCCCGACTTCACATCAGATAATCTCCCGTCAACGATTTATGGGACGAGGGAGTGTTCTAAAAGACTCCTAAATTGTGAGCAACATGACTAGACACCTCCCTGGCCTCTCCCCGGGGCCGCTCTGGTGCTATTATTTAGGGCTTTGTTTATTTCAGTCTAATCAGTCACAGGACAGGCCTAAAGCCACCTAAAGTATCACTACTCACTACCTGTCTGAGAGGTCTTAATGCATTAGCTAATGCATAAATCAAGATTTAGTCTTTACAACAAGAGCCCTGTGATCATGAAAGAACTGGTAAAACTAAATAGCTTACACTCGCTGGGCACTTTTGTTAGATCAGATGTTCTTAAACCACTTTGGCTTTACAAGTACCATTAAAATAATTCTGGAAGGGTCAGAACAGCCAATGGAGCAAAAGTAAAAATAGAACACATCAGGTAAAAACCATATAAAAGCTGGGCTAAACAAGACTTAAACCCAGACCAAAAGTGCCCAAAACAGACCAAAACTGTAGACCACACCAGTTGTACCTGTATCACAATTTGAGAACTACTGAAATAGGTAGACCTTGTACCTAATAAACTGGCATTCAGTGTGGATACCTGCTTCATTGTTGTTTTTTAATTAGTCTGTAAAACTTGGTCCTAAACAGGTGTATCCAAGTCAATCCATTCTCAAATGACATCTGACTTCAGTAAACATTTTATCTCTACAACTGCCTCTCAAATTTGATTATTGTGACAATGGGCGGTTAAATCAAGTGCACCTAATAAAGTGTCCAGCAAATGGGTTGGCTTTCCCTCCTCCTTATGTTCAACATGTTAAATTTAAACTGCTTCACGGAGGAGACAAGTTGGTTATATTGGGTTATGAAAACAGTCAAGTGGCCATGTATAAGAGCAGTTAATGTGCATGGCAGCCGTATAGCCCGCACTGTGAGTCATATGGCGGTGGATCTTTGGGGCTTCCTCAGGGGACCTATAGGCCAAAGCCATGGGTCCAGCTTGGGTTGCACTCCTCCTTTCAAGAAGACTGACGAGAGAAGCCCCTGACATAAAAAGTCAAGCCACCACCGGGTATAGGGGCTTGTAATTAGCAATTAGCAAGTGGGTCCAAGTTTTTACTCTGGCCCGGGCCAAAACCACAAAATGTTCTCCAGTTTATAATACTGGGGCCTGGGCCGCAGAAATGGCCCATGTGGGGAACTAGATCGTGGACAAGGTGAAAGCGCTTTTGGGTAAAACAGTAAAATTTATGATAAGATAATGACCCAGAGTGAACTGCTCCCGTCCATACAAAAACACTTCAAAGTAGCTACAGCAAGTGGAGCTATTCATATCCATGTCAGATTTAATGTGGACGTCTGCCGTAAAAAAACACCTCACTTTTCGCATGTGCAATTGAGCATACGTGCATTTAAGCATGTCAGCCTACTTACTGTATGTGTGTGTGTTCATAGGCATGTCTTCTTCATTTCTTCATGCCTCACGTGGCCCAGCCCAGCAGAAAAACCCCAATACTTTGAGACCAGAAAGAAAAACACAACTTTTTGGATGAAAGTCTTCTGGTCAAGCCTTTTCTTTTTTCTTTTTTTGGTAATTATTATTTATAGTCAGCACATTGATAACGCCCCAACACAAACACTGCAGGGCATCATTCATTTCTGTGCGCGCTGATGTTGCTGTACCACAAATTGTTCAGACCACCGGCCAGAGCCCAGAGCCCCATAACTCAATGTCAAAGAAGAGGGAAAAAAGCTCCAGCAACACGCCACTATACTCCAAACTTATTTTAAGGATATTGCCACCAGGGACCAAGTGCATCCTCACTAGGCTTGACAGCACAAGGCAAAGAGGGAGATTGATTTGGTATAGTACAGGTTTTGGTTTGGTCCTGATTTATATTGTGATTTAATCCTTGTTTATAACTATTTAATTTCTGATTTAGTCCAAGTTTAGACTGTTTACTTCTCACATATTCCTGGTTTTGGCTTTCAAACAGGTTTTACCTTGGTTAGACCTTGTTTAGTTCTGGTTTAGACCCAGTTTAGACACCTGGATTAGTCCTGGTTCAGTTATAGTTCATACCTGGTTTGGACTAGGTGAAGGTCTTATTTAGTCCTGGTTAACCCCTGTTCAGTATTAGTTTAGACCTAATTTATTTCTGGTTTAGACATAGTTTGGAACTGGTCTAACTTTATAGCATTGTGAGTTTATTTAGATTTCTTAAACTGATTCTGGTATTGCTAAAATTGTTATAAAAATGTCCAAAGTCAGTGTGTATGACTTGTGGAGACTTGATCTGCCTTACATTGAAGCATCATTTCTGGTTTGACAGGCACCAGGCAAAGGATCCTGGGATATCTGAATTTACAGTTATTACAAGCCACAGCCCAAAGCAACAGAAGTCGGCTCACTTCATACAAGACTATTTATACTCACTCCTGCTGCTCTGTACTTCCCTCTCCCTCACCACCGCATCCCATAGCGTGTCACATAACCAGCCTTCTTTTCGATTATCTGTCTGCTTTAGGATTTACTCCTGCAGTGAGCAATGGAAATCTGTGCATTTTATACCATAAGCTAATACTAAGTCTATATCAGTGAAGATCCAGTCCCCTCAAAAGTTAGTCATAGAACATAAACCAGGAGTAAACTAAATCAGAGGTGCAATCAGAAGTATAAGAATTAACCAAGACTAAACCAGAGAACGGTGTAACCCAGAATTAATTGATACAAAATAATTTGGACCAGGGCTAAATTAAGTAAAAGAAAAATTGAGTCCAAACCAGAACAAAACCAGGACCAAACTAGGTCTACACCAAAAATATCCATAAACTCAAATTGTCCTCTGAACTCATTTATGTTGGTTACTACTAAGCATCATCTTGGACTAAATCCAAAAAACATCCTTATGCCAAAAATGCAAGGGTAGTCCAAGGCATGTGCCAGAAAATATTTGATAAATTTGTAAGTGATAATTTAGACATCGTTTAAACCACTTAGAATATCTGGCATACTTTAGAAATTTAGTGGGAAGGATTTTTAGAGAAATGTAAACACAAGCTGCTATCAAATTCATTACTTTGGGAGTAGAGCTGCTGGATTTAATAAAGGCCCCATGTGCCATTCTCCAAAAAACTAGAAATGAGTTGTTGAACATGTGAACATGTGTTATATCTATTTAAATTTTAATAGAAAACTGTTCATCCAACATATAAACCATAAAACACTCCCAAAACGTCAGCCTTTATCATGCAACTATCATCAAATTTCACTGGAGCTGGACAGTTACCAATTTGGATTTACCCTAACCTACAGCTCCATCTTGTGGCTGCCAAAAATAATTACTTCAAATACATTCAGTAAGTTGTCCTACTGATCATTTTCATAATTTATTTATACATATATTGATATGATATTTAGATTGTAATCGTGTTTCGTGACATTTTTTTTTGTTTTGATTACAATTATTGTCCATAGTCTGTGTGATCTGTGTGCCAAAATTTTCTCCTCAAAATCACAAGAAATGTTTAACCATTCAATGTTAAAAAAAAAAATCTAAGAGGTAACACATCTAAATTGGTGTACAAAAGCTACACATCATATGGTAAGTTGAAAAAGAAACACTATTGCTGAGTGGTTTATCTTCCATTTAAAGCTGTTACTAGCAGTTAGAAAAATTTTGGTAAAAAGTCTGTGGTAAAAAGAAAAAAAGCATCTATTATCACTGACTATGCACTTTGATTAAGTTAGTTTAAAAGTTTGGGCAGTGCTGATTGTTGACTTGTTTGTATATTTACGTAGCATGACAGTGGCTTCCCCTCTTCACAGTATGTTTAAATGCTTGCTGTCATTGCTCCTATATGAACACTGATAATCACATATATGATATCTAAGTGATTTTGATTATTCCAGTAGTGGATTGTAGGGTACTCTGGGCTCCTCTTGAGTGACAAACACCAGCACTTTGGCCACAAATGTGCTGACTGTGTTGTGACGCCTCAGCCTCAGCTCCATAGACAGCTCAAAGTCCTGGGGTATGTTGATGAGTTTAGCCACAGACATGATTCCTCCGGTGGGCGAGCGTTCGGTCTTGAAGTAACCTTTCTCGTTTCCGGACGTTATAACGATCTGGATGTCGTCTCCCGCCAGAGTCTGGGATGAGCTCATGCGGAAGATGTTGGTGAAGACGGGAATGTTGGTGGGGAAGGTGAGGTAGTAGTGGGTTATTCTCAAAGGCTTGGCCAGGCACTCGACAGACTCATTACAAAGCAAGCGTTCGCATCGACTGTGAAAGAAAACGGGGGTGGGGAACAGGGCAAAAAGAAGCAAAAAAAAAAAGACAGAAAAATAGAAAAGAGGTGTGAATTGAATTGGCCGTGCAGTGGCATGGCATGCTTAGGAGGGACACTACATCAGAAGCATTTCACTAAGTCAGTCATGGTGTCCTCTGTGGATTCATGCAAGATTTGCTGTTCCTACTTGTCTACTATCAAGGAACTACTGGAGCTGAGCCAATCACAGTTAGGCTTGCATTTCTTACAGATTGCATGCTTCAGCCCAGTCCTAATTTTATTATATTCTCTGCACAAACTAGACATGCACAGCCTTTGCTCATTCAAAACTGCGGAAATAGTTTAACAAGCGTGATATTTTCAACTTCTGATATTGTGAGCCAATGAACTGATGAGCAGGATGTAACCTGGAAGGCTCCGCTCTGATTGGCTAACTTTATTGTTTACAATATAACTTAACTAATTTATTACATGTAATACATTTGTTTAAATATGTAATAAAGACTAAAAACCTGATGTCAGTGCTTGTGTGTTTTGGTTGTACTCACGTTTCTCCCACTTTGCGGTAATTTGGTGGACAATCAAAAGACAAACATCTGAATCCTCCCTGGACGTTGAAGCAGCTCTGGTTTTCTGAGCAACTGTGTGTCGCTGTCACACATTCATCAATATCTGAGCAAAAAGAAATTAGACTCTTTAGTTTCTATGTGGATTTTCTGGCATTGTTTTTTTAATCAAATCATACTTACAACATGAGAAAAGATTAAAAAAAACTTATAGAAATGGCACTGAGTTAACATCTTACCTTGACAGCTGCGGCCATTAGGGGCCAGTGTGTAACCACTGACGGGACAGGAACAGTGGAAACTTCCAGGAGTGTTGTGACAGCGATATGAGCATATGTGGCCACCAGTGGGCAGTGCACACTCATCAATATCTGAAAATATATAGAAAAGGAAGTTAAATGAGATAATATGATACTGTATTTATATACATAAATTTTATCATTGGGTTTTACCTTCGCATGTCATCCCATCAATGTCACTCAGTTGGTAGCCTCTGCGACAATAACACTGGTAGGAGCCATAGACGTTTGCACACTCCTGACTACAAGGGTTGGCTTCACATTCATTCAAATCTACAAAAAGAATATCATATAATTATTCACAAAGAAATGTAAAATCATCAAATTATTTTATTTATTTATTTATTTAATAGTAAATATAAAGTGGTAATTTGCAGTCTGAATTGTACAATACATATTTTACATCACTTACCATCACAGTTCCTCCCATCAGCTGCCAGTTTAAAGCCTGTTGTGCAGCTACACTTGTACGAACCAGGTGTGTTTTCACATTTGTGAGCACACAGACGTCCAGGGTAATGTCTGCATTCATTTACATCTAAAACACCACATTCAGAGAGCAGATGTTACAGTCTAAATTCTTATTCTGACCCACAATAACAGGATAAAAGTATAAATGTACCTTCACAAACTCGGCTGATGCTGTTGAAGATGTAGCCAGACTCACACTCGCAGCGGTAGGAGCCCACCAGGTTAACACAGCCATGACCCTGACAAACCTTTTCAATGGTCTTGCACTCATCAATATCTACAATAGAGTAATATATTAGTATATTTTTAAGTCTATTTACACTATTTTGAAGGAGATTTAATTCAGACCTGTGCAGCGAGTGCCCTCTTCGTTGAGGTGGTATCCTCGTCCACAGTTGACTGAGTTCCTCTGACAGATGTAGGAGCCCACAGTGTTGATGCACAAGTGTCCTCTGGAGCATGGGCCTGACTGGCTCACACATTCATTGATATCTGAAGAAAGAATGGGATGTTTGCTCAGTTTATTTACCTATTTATGATACTCATGTTTATTACTTCTAGTACTTACCAATGCAGCTGCCAAGAGCATCCTGGATAAAACCAACTGCACACTTGACTTTGGGAAGACAGCGGAAAGATCCTTGTGTGTTTTGACACTCAAACTCTGGACCACAGTTATGGATGCCCGTCTCACACTCGTTTATATCTGAAGGATTAGAACAGTAATTAACAAGCTATTTATAATGTGAAATTATGTGGACACTGTATGACTTTTTCTTTAATACATTTATGTTCATAATATTGATTAGTTTTAAATAATCAGAGACATTTATAATAAGTCTTTGGTGCTTAGTCATTGTCTAGCTAACATTGCATGATAAAGTGACAGCTAAAATCAATTAAAGCTGTGTACAGGAATCTGTGCTGTGACATTTTAATGAATTTGCAGCACGTTAGAATTTGAACTCTGAGACACTGAACTGTTTATGTGTGTAATAATGTCAATAAAATGTTCTTTTCACTGGTACTGTGAAGGTCTGTATCCTACTCTGTTTAGTATGTGTTTTCCTGCTGCAAACAAAATATTCTATGGCAAGATTATAAAGATGTAAATTGAAAGTATGACAATTAGACATTTGTAGCCACACAGACGTACCTTTACAGTCGTTGGTGTCAGTGAGCTCGTAGCCCGTCCCACAGCTGACCTCCCTCTGACATCTAAATGACCCCTCTGTGTTGATACAGCGCTCTCCTCCGCGACAGTTACTGGACCCCAGCAAACACTCGTTTATATCTGTCACAAGAACAGACCAGATAAATAGATGCTGCAGAGAAATTCTAAACAAATAAAACTACAACAAAAAGTTACCATCGCAACTCTTTCCATCTGCTTTGAGTTTATAGCCTTTGAAACAGCCACACGTGTTGTTTCCCACACACTGATGAGCACACACTCCTACAAAATAAAAGTTCATTAGTTATTGCATCTATCTTCAAAGAAAAACTAAAATGCCTTAGACACTCTACCTTTGCATTGGTCTGATAATACGGAGTTATCGCCATTGTCTGTGGTTTCATCTTTATTCAACACTAAAAAAAACAAGTACATATCAAATAAAACATAACATTTTCAACATGTACAATTTTGCATATCAGACTGACACATTCAGATAAAAAACAAACTGGGAATTTAAACTCTCCAACTAGATACCCAAACAAGTATTTTTTAAATATTTATTAAATCGAGTTTGTGTAATAAATGTGAAATAAGTCGTTTTTTTCTCCTTACACTCATTTTGCCCTGTGGTGTCCGTCTGGTTGTCATTTGTCCCATCCACACAGCAAGCCCGGGACACCAGGCCACATTGGTAACTCACAGAAAGCTTATGATCACAGGGCAATCCTTGAAGCTGCAGGGCCTTTCCCACCAGACAGCAGTCACAGCACATCTTCACAAAGCAGAATGTAGTCATAACTTTAGCTGACAAATGTTGAGAAGGCATCAAAACGAACAGAGGAGCTTTGGTAGCAGTGCCAGACAGACATACAGAAATTTTCCCCTTTAGGCTAAAACATACCCAATCAATCATCAGTGTCTTTAAGGAATGTGAAAATGCAGCGTTTGAGAGAATATCTATTTTATAATAAAGGACTTTCCAGGAAAAAAATATATCAAATATTTTTGTTTGTGCTTTCTCAGAGTTTGAGTAATGATGCTGTTGATATATACAGTACGCACAATCTACACATAATATCAATAACATGTAATACAATTGCACTTGGTGACAATATTTGTCTGCATTAAGTGAAGATAGATTTTATGCAAGCTAGCTGTTTTATGATAAAATACAAGTGTAC